>BEXV01002411.1:3569-16820 GCA_003118195.1 Hemicentrotus pulcherrimus
GGGGGGGCCGAATTTTCAAATTTTCGTGGGCAAAAAAAAATGAATTTATTTTGCAAAGATATATGAGACTGCAGTTTTTTGTACATAAAGTGAAAACAAACAATGCGTTTGACGAATAACAGAAGGACTTGCGAAATATGGAATTTGTTGTAAGAACATCACATGTTTGTAACTATTTCATTAGAAATTGTAGTGACAACAATTGAATGTATTTATCTAAGCAGTAACACTTACAAAATATATTAAATGCATGTCATTTGCTTTATATTATTTTGTTATGTGTCATAAACAGCCTATTTGGTAATATGTCGTAGGCCTGATTGATCCATGGTTATATAGAATTTATATGTTTATTACAGTTGTGATGTTTTGTTTTGTAAAGGTAATTTGTTCAAAATGTTTTTTTTTTCGTGTGTAGCTAGCTGTTCTAAGATTTAATCGATAGTCAGCTCCAGTAGGACAACAGTTACGTTTGTTTTATCTGTCCGGCCGGACAGATCTATATGTTGCTCATCTAAGTACATTGTTATTATTCGTCGATTTCCATTTGTATATATTGTGAGATTAATCAGCATGAATAGGGTTTCATTTAGAATGACCATAGTAAGTTTCATCGTTGGGATATCAATAATTTGATGAACCAACGTGACCCAATATATATATATATATATATATATATATATATATATATATATATATATATTTATATATATATTGGAAACAGGTAATATCTACTTTATAAAATAACACTCAGATTGAGATTTCCCAGAAGTGCAGACATTTCAAGACAAAACATATTACTAATCGTTTTAAAATAAAACACAAGCCTAGAAAATTGTAAATTAAAGGAAATATAAACCGTTCGACTTTTACCCATACTGACTGTGTATCAGAGTTGTTATTGTGTTAATTGATTTGTGTACATAATCATAAATATAAGCAATTTCTCAGGAATACACAATGGTAATAACATATCTTGGTTCATGTGTTTACAAAAGAAAGTTCGATCTATAACTGATTGAACTAATGTAACTTACAATTTTCTTGTTGTTAGAAGATGATTTATACAAGAAATTTAATATATACAATAATTATGAAAGCCATTTAAATTTTGAATTAATATCACCTTAGAGCATTAATCACGTTGGCTGGAATAAGTTCAATAAGAGGTGGGCAACATGAAGATCGTTCGTTCGTGCAAAGAATATCAGGGAGTACATCATCTAGATAGGAAGATCCTTATTAAGCCAACAGATTGTCTCATCATCGAGCTCACGAAGTCCGGAAGCGCCGTGGGGGGATTTGTAGATCGGACAGACATCAATGACATGATCCATAGTTTGGATCTCTCCACAGGCGCAGTTTGGTGATGATTCAGCTCCAATTTTATGTAGGAAATATTGTGTACGGCCAACTCCAGTTCTGATACGGTTTAAGTTGACCAAGGCTTTTCTTGGGAGGTCGCTGCCACTTGGTTTTGCACAGGGCTTTGGGATGAACTCCTCCAGGTTAGTAGTGGACGAATTCCACTCGTCTGACTAGCGTTTTGCTATCCAAGTAGCTAAGGTGGAGGTGGGCTTCTCAGGGCGCAGCTCAACAGCCTGTGTTGCATAGTGTCTTCTAGGGAGACGCTGTCCATCAAAGGCAGAGGGGGCAGGGACAAGGCATTCGTCTCTGTCATGCTTTTGGGCAAGTTTAGTTTACTGCGCATGTCGTCTGAGCTGAGCTGGTGGATTGACAGATAATATTGGCAGGTTGCTGACGGGTGTTGCAGTAAGTGTTCCGCTGATTAGTATCATAGCATCATTGAGGACAGCATCAACCTTGTGTATATGGGTGCTGTGGCTCCATGCAGGTGCGAAGTGGAGGTGCGAAGGGTGGTGAAATTAGCTCCCCATCCAGTCCCTGAAAGCTTCTTTAGGAGAGACACTCTGGATTGGGTCTTTTGAGCTGTGGCTTTGGCATGCTCGTGAAAGATGAGGCTTCGGTCAAGAGTGACACCTAGGTACTTTGGTGTTGAGACGAAGTTCAGCCTAGACCCATTTAGTGAGATATTCAGCTCTCGGTTGGCGCATCGGTTAGCCAGGTGGAAGACGGAGGATACAGTCTTTGGTAGGCTCATCTTGAGATGATCTGTTGAAGAACTCGCCTAGCATCTTCAGGTCCTTCTCCAGTGATGTTTCGATTGCCTCGAAGGAGTGGTTGTTGAACCCCAGTGCGGTGTCGTCTGCGTAAGAATACTGCATGCATTCCCCCTTGGGCATATCAGAGACATATATGTTGAAAAGAATCGGAGCGAGGACAGAGCCTTGCGGCACACCATTGCGGAGTTTCCTCTTCCTACTGCATTCACCGTTTGATGTTTCAAGGACAAATGACCGGTCTTGTACAAGCAGCATGATAAATTTCACAATCCTTACATCCGGAATGGTCTTGAGGTATAAGCCACGGTGCCATACTGTGTCAAATGCCGCAGTAAGGTCGACAAGAACTACACCAAACTTCTGCTTCTTCTGGAAGGCCGTCTCTATGTCATTTACAAGCCTGACAACTTGGTCGGTGGTTGATTTACCTTTCCTGAAACCTGCCTGTGTAGTAGGTAGCTTCTCTTCGACAGTGTCAACGACTCTGGCAAGTAGGAGCCTTTCAAGTAGCTTGTAGATGTGCGATAGCAGACTCATTGGACGGTAGCTCTTGGGTTCGTCTTTATGCTTCTTGGGTTTTAGAATGGCAATAACTTCAATCTTTTCAGAATCTAAACATACAGAGAAGGCACGATCTCTCTATAGCAGGTGTGAGTTCGAGGACTAGCGGTCTTCCATTTTGATGGAATAGTGGATGTCAACATGCAGGTAGAGAAAAAGGCTTGTAGCCAGGAAGTAGCCTTGCGACTAATGTTCTTGAGGAACTCTATGTGGATGTTATCGTTGCCTGGTTGCCTGGAGAGAGAAAAGGGCAAAGCGCTTTCCACCGGATTAAAGAGTGCGAGAGAAAGAGAGAGGGCGTGGCGTAAGTAGACACTGAAATTTGGGGAAGGAACAAGAGAGAGAGAGAGAGAGAGGAATTTATTATATATGCANAGAGAAAGAGAGAAAAAGCAAGGGTAGAGAAAATAAACGAATGAAATATAAACACGCAACCAAAAAGCGATAATACATTATTCTCACACATTTGGCAAGATATTAATCTGACACTCTTCACCCAGGGAATCAATTCGATTGGTACCGGTGGGAAGGACTTTCGTAAAAACTGTGAGAAACCAAAATCGGTAGCCAGGCAGAGCAAGGGTAATATAAGAGTGCCTTGAGCACCTTGACTGGTGGATATGTGCGCTATAAAAATATCATATTATTATTATTATTATTATTATTATTATTATTGTTGTTATTATTATTATTATTATTATTATTATTATTATAATTAACATGGAAAAGGGCCACCTGTCAAAGTAGATGGGCACTTACAAGAGCTGACATGAGGCATTTCTCGTACCTAAAAAGGGGCACTCATCAATACTGAAAAGAGATATTTCGCATAATTAAAAAGAAACATTGTTCAGAGATGAAAACGAGAATATATTAGTATTGACAAGGAGCTCTTGTCAAAGTCAAGGAGGCCCCTGTAGGATCAGAACAGGGGCAATCATCAGGAGTAAGAGGGGTCACTTATAATAAGGGGGACGGGGCACTTTTTAAAACAAAAAGGGGCATTTTTTAAGTATAAAGGGGCACTTTAAAACGTAAAATGGAAAATTGAGGGTACTTGGCGAACTGGGTGGGGAAGGGACCCTCGAGAATCCCCGAGTCGCCCTCATTTAGCGTCATCTCTATCATTTTTGTAAATATATTAGAAAAGGAAAAGACTTCAGGGCCAAGAGTTTTTTGCAAAATGTTTGTGCAGTTAGTTAAAACTGTGTGCAGTAAATTTGTGTAAGCGTGATAACACTGGCCTTATAGCGATCATTACATGATTTAACAGTCTCCAAAGAAAACATGTATAAATGTATAAATGTAGGTAAGTATTCACATTTATTAATTTCTGTATTGCAATCAAAACTTGAGGTTGGATTGTCACTTTTTCACATATTTCATGAATTATATTATAATAGATATCATATATGTTATCTTGTTTAGGATGGTGGACCTGGTAGAGTGTTTCCATTTTTCACTTCTGTTTTATATCTTTCGGAGTTTTCTCGTATTACTTTAAACCAAGATTGTTTGCATCAGAGCAGAATTGATTAATACCCGAATTTGCACATGCTTACACGCTCCAAATAGTTTTCCATTTTAATTTTACTCTTTAGAATTTATTTGACAAACCTGTTTTTGAGCTTTCAAGCACCCACGCTCCTCATGCTACTATCAATGATCATAATTTCTTTATTGTTAAACCTACCAGCGTGAATATCTTACAAATCATTTCAATCAAGGTACGTTTCCTTTCAGAATTTTCTTTTCAAATGTGTTTTTCTTTTTTTTCTTTTACCCTTGTTAAAAGCCCAGCCGTTTGAAATATCTTATTCACCAACGTACTGTGGCATTATAAAAGTGTGTGCCAGTCCATATATCATGGTAGGACTGTTGGGTGTCGTGTTAAAATGTGTGTGGTTTACAGATGAGGTCACTCTANTGTTTCTCTCTCAATGTATCTCTTCCCCTCTTCCTCTCTTCGTCTGTCTCTTTCTTTCTCATTCCTGTCCACCATCCAGCTCTCTCTCTCTCTCTCTCTCTTACGTTGAAAAGTCCAGAGTCAATGAGTAAACCCATATAGCGTGCATAATATAAACTAGGAAGAAGAACAGACAAACACTATGCACAAAATGAGTTCCATAAGACGATTCTTTTTTTTTCATTTACAGAAGAGAATTCGTTAGGCTGTGAGGGGCTGTGAGCAAGGTAACTTGTAGAATCGTCGAATGTCGGGTGATGTTATTGTCTTCAACTTAACACAGAGAGCCTTCCTTCTAAATGATGTAGTAATGACATAATTATTTCATAGGCTAACACATAATAGTAATGACATAATAATTGGCTACAGTCATTTTAAACAATATTAAAATAATCCCTCTTGCACGTCAACATGGACAATCAAACCATGTCGTTCATACCAATGATCTACTTTAAGCTCAATCTTAAGTTGATTCACCCTCCTGATACAAGTCAATTAGGAAGCAATTGCCCGCAATATCACTGGCAGACTAAAATATAACATTGAGTCCTGCAGCAGTTTCCATCTTGAAAAGAATGTCAGAATTTGCTGATTGTTTGCTTGGTGTGTTTGGATCAGCAAACATGAAGGATTTTCCGTATAAATTCACACGCACTGTCCCACACATTCTCCTTTTTGTTTTTGTGTAATTGTTTACAAACAATACGAATAATTCTTCAAAATCTAATTCTTTTAACATAACAACATAATTTAATTAACTTAATACGTGTACAATTCATGAATTTAAATTTATTTTTAAAAAAAAGAATCAGTTATGATATAAAACAAATTATAACCCCTTTGCTTACTACCCAACCCCAAACAAAGCACCATCCCAACACATGCAAAAAGAATATAACTCATAACCACCATGACTGGAATTTTCATGACTGTTTCTTCAAACAGT
Organism: Hemicentrotus pulcherrimus; assembly: GCA_003118195.1. NCBI lineage: Eukaryota > Metazoa > Echinodermata > Echinoidea > Camarodonta > Strongylocentrotidae > Hemicentrotus > Hemicentrotus pulcherrimus. The sequence goes on from BEXV01002411.1 coordinate 9,187, forward strand.
GTGGGGGCAATTAACGTTGAGTTGTAGTTCCCAATTTCTGTATAAATTTCCTTAGATTTAGACTAAAGATAAACACATGTATAACAATTACAAAACGAAAAAAAAAAATCAAAACATAAACAAATACCAACTGGGAAACCACAGCTTTTGAATTATCTAGATTTGCTAGTTAACTAGATTTCAATGACTGAATTATGGGAGAGTATTCACAGATGTAATTTGGCAGTTGATACATATTGCCTCTCCCTCATCCCCGTCGTTTGTTTACAATAGTTTCCTTTCTGTCTTAGGACAGACTAAGGTTTGAACTTGTTGAATGGAATGCCTGGCTACTATATGACTAGTTCAGATTCTGTCCATTTTTTTAAAAATTCTTCAATCATCCCTCTTCCATAATTACAAGCATCCCACACCAACCACGCAACTCCCGAACACACACCCGTTGTTTACAAGGGTGAGAATGAAGGGCAAGAACTGTCTCCGTTGAGGGTGTGTTATTTTTCATCACAATGCCTATCAGGAATGCAAGGGCGTAACCAGGATTTTGTTAAGGGGAGGTGCTTTTGACCCAACTCGTGAGAAGGAATCAGCCAGCCGGTGAAGAAGCGGGGGGGGGGGGGTGCCACAAATTTACGGCACGCCGAAACCGATGTCCCTGATGCAAATCGAAAGATCTCTTTCATGTCATTGACTACTGAAAAGCCAATGTCGCTAATTTTTCCTTCATCGAGGGCAGTTACAAGATATCTTCCTGCTGAATATTCCTGCGCTAACTTGTGGAAAAATTCAATGTAAATGACAAAGTCACTATCCGTCTTCGTGTTATTTGTTAACAGACCAAGTAAGTAGCCACGGTTTACTTTATCATCATGAACTTCACTAAAATCGTCCTCAATAAACAGTAATGGATTCAGATCACTCTTGTTGCTCAATTTCCTAAAGGCAACTTGCNTGTTTCTACACACCGCTCCCCAAATACGTCCATGCCATACTGACTCACTGAAAAAGAGATATGTTTCCTATGGTTTGATTGGTTAGCTGTAAAGTTGTACATACCCTCTGGTTACGTTTTTGGACCTCATGATCCGGCTGACGTACTTTAGGTACCTGCTCATTATCAACAGACTGTGAAGTACACACTCACGCAACCTAGCCTTTCGTTTCATTTCCATAAGTGGTTTTCCGTCTCTTCTACCTGGAAATATGATTGAACGAAGAACATTTGTGCCAAAGGAATCTGGGAAAGACTGATTTCTAGATCATTTTCTTCGTCACACTGCATGTTGTGGCATCTGACCAAACTGGATTCATGACACAGACACAAACGTTCCTGTTATCTTGAGAAAGATGTATTGTAAACGCCTTTATAACGCGTTCTAGAAGAGACCTCTCGTGTCACTTGTTGCCATTTACTTTTATTTGAACTGTGTAAGATTGTGTAGGAATCCTTTTTAGCTCGGCTATAATTGGATAAATATTTCCGAGGAGAGGACTCTACGACTCATTCCATGATTCATTTCGCATATAGCAGGACATAGGCAAATAGTGAGTATAATATATCATTTTTGATTAGTTACCTCTAAACTTTGTTAATCAAAGTAACATACACCTATTATGAGCTCATCGGAATGGAGTCACAATATTATAATCCATGTATATAAAGTAGAAACCCTTATCTAAAGTACATCTCATAAACAATTTGACTTCAATAATTTCATTAGCATTGTGAGAATAATGAGAAGTAGGACTATACCCACATCAGCATGGCTTAATGTCCTTAAGTCTATACCTTGGAAAGGACTAAAGGTATTTTGGCTCTGGTAACGTATAGAACATCCTCCTCCCCCCCCTCAAAAAAAAAACGGTAGGAAAGTGTACTTATATTTATATATGTTGTTTAGGCAGCGTGCAGTTTCTGATACTTAGTTTTGACGTTATTCATTTTTTTTTTAATGTAACTAAAACACTCTCGTGGCGCCCCGGTTGAAAAACGATGGTCTCGATTCTGTGATTAAAAGGTCTGTAAGTGTTCATGTATTCAGAAGAAAATTAAAATGTTATTATTTGACTAAATATCGTCATTCTTGATTTGTGACTATTTTTTTTCTCCAAGCAATATACTTTTGTTGATTGCAATGAGTATAAATAACGGTATGGACATGCCAACTATATACATATTCTACTCATATTGAGAAAAAACTACATTGTACTATTGTTTCAAGTTGCTAATAATATATTCCCTTCCCTTTCCTTTATATTTTGTAGTTAATTGTAAGTATCGCTTCATGTAATAATAATAATGATTACAGGGCTTATAAAGCGCCTAACACTTACTTTGTCAGAAGTCTCTAAGCGCTCTACAATAATGCATCCCTGTAATTTCCCTTTCCCTGTCTTAGCATGTATTTGTATTTTAGTTAATTACGTAATTTGTGGTTTAAGGAGCCTATCCACAACAAGCTCTGCTATTCTTTCACTCCTATCTCAATTTCGTTTTCTTGTCTGCTGTATATACGCTACATCAAGGTCGCAGGTCAGAAAGCCCACAAATTATTTATTAGATGGTCGTTTAATGCACCTCTTACTAAAACTTAACATGTTGTCCCCATGTTCTAGATTAACATTATTGTAATCTATAGTTTATAGCCATGATTCAGTATAGTCACATAGTTAATAACTCTTTGCCTATTCAAGGCAGTCCCTTGAAGAAAAGAAAACAATCGATGACTTCTGTTCTAATTAGTGAAAAAGATTTTCCCTTATATTACTATAACCCCCATTTCCCTTCTTCTTCTTCTATTAACAACTGCACTGTCTCTGTTATCTACACACAACCTTCGCCATCATCTTTGTATCTTCAATTCTTAACCGTTTTCCGTTTCCTTCTACCCCCATCTCTATTATATTCAAGACAAGTGTTATCATTGTTATCATAAAAGCATTTTAATCAGCTTCAATGCAACGAATTTATTTATTTAACAATTAAAATGAAGAAGCATCACAAAGTGAAAAATTGGAATGAAGTACATTTAACAAATAAAATTGCTAAAAATGAGCAAGAAATGTGATCTTTTTTTTTCACGATTGGGCCAATGATCATTTCCATTCCCAATTACAAAGCTTGCCGACTGTCGTAAGAACATCGGCATTCTTCTTTTTTTTTATTGCCGAAATTGCCTAATTATTGCCTGATTATTCTACTTGTGGTCTCGACATGAACTTTCTAAGGGGAAATCATTTTTGGTTCGGATGTGTCACTCCATCGCAAACATGTGGTTCGGCGTTTAAGTTTTAGTCATGGTGAAGAGGACCTACTTTATATCAAGAAATAGTCTGTAATCTTGTACGTTGGGATGAGAAAAAGCGTGAAAATCATTTATTTTACATCAAAAGCGTCATTAACAGGAGACTAGTTAGTTGAATCAAATTTTGGTTCTGTTAGGCATGTCTGATTCTTCTTGTGTACTTTTCTTTTACCCAGCCATGTTTGCATCGGAGCAGAACGGAGAAATATGGTGAAATATTAACATGCATGGATTTTAAATTCCCCCAATTTTCATTGACATTTTACTCTTTAGAATCTGTTCCGCTAACATGTTTTTTTTTTTACTCGATATCACCCTATGCTCTCAAGGTTCCTTTTGTTGTAAAACTGGTGTGCGTGACCAGCATAACAAATTATTTCATTCAAAGTGTCTTTTCTATTAATCTAAACAAAAATTGTCAATCCTTTTATTAGGAAGATTGCAATCCATTTGCTACCAGAAGCTAAGCAGTATTATAGAATGTTTTATTCACCTACTGTATTGAGCATTTCAGCAGCAGGCTTCTAGTTTATGTGCGTGTGTGAGTGTGTGTGTTCGTGTGTGTGTGGTGCAGCGCTCAAAATACACGGGGGTGATGGGCGATTCGCCCCATTGAGCTACATAATCGCCTCCGTCAGGTTGCTCACGGGGGCGATTGCAATTAAAATCGCCCCGTGGAATCATAAATAAAGATTGTCTTTTCTGCTATAACTTTAACACAATATTCAGTTTCAATTTTCAAACCTCAAACCAATGAAATGGAACTTAGATTATAGTACAAGATTTTTCGCTCGAATTTGTTCGGGGTCTAGGGAGTAAAGGCCGCCATTATTGTAAAGAAATGTACGCTTATTCGCCGGAGGATTGCGGTATTTATCCCATACAAACAACGGAAGCCCGCAGGCGCATTTTTTTTTTTTTACACAACTTACTGTTTTGCCAGTTCTGTCAAGAATACTGTGCGAATGACTGGAGACAGAGTCTAACATTACTCTTGACGGTAATTATGGATTGCTGGAGCTGTACATACTAGGACGTGTAGCTAGCAGCGGCTGTGGTTACATACATTAATTGTAGGCAGGGCCGGCGATCCCAGGGGGACGGGGGACACGTACCCCGGAAAACTCGAAAAAGTGCAAAAAAAAAGAAAAGCAAATACTGACTGAAGACTGCAACATTCTTATAAGCTCTGGAGGGCCAAAGAGTGCAGCGTTTAGACTAATAAAAATGCAAGAAAATCTTCTCGCTCGTTCGCTAGCATCCCTCGCATAATATCCTTCAAAAAATAAATGTAAACATTGTAGAAAATCTGTATTTCTTTGGTATCACGTAAGCAAAGTTTACATTGTATACTTACAAGATTAAGAGAAATAGATCAGTGCTACAAAAATGAATATTCCGCTTGCTCTTTTCAGTAAGGAATAACTACAACATATTAAGTGTATGTATTTGCCAGGCTTTAACATCGGTAGAGCAGTGGTCTTGTAATCCGGTGACCCGGGTTCGAAACCAAGTCAAGGCGCTAGTGCCCTTTGGTAAGGCATTAATCCTCATTACCAGGACCCTCGGAGAGGACCTAAAGCCGTCGGCCGTCTGGTTGCTTACGAACAAAACAAGCAATTATGCTTTCTTAGCAGTTAGGTATTAAACCACCAGGCTGATATTTGCCATTTCAACTCACATAGCGATATCAATAGACATGTATATGACAGAGGTCTAGAGTGGGAAATAGAAATCCCATCCATGCAAGCTCCCTACTGATACTAAATTATACTTCCTAAACTGATATTTACAATATTTAATATAGTTTTGCTAAGGAAAGTACTTTTGAAATAAAACAAAACTTCACAAACCTGTGAGGGGGTAGTCAGTGCCGTCACCTTCGCCCCTCTCGTTCACAATGCTCCCTCGTCCCTCGCACTGGCGTACTGTTGGGGGCTTGGGGCAGTTGCCTCCAAAAAAGATTCAAACGTTTTTCCTCACTTTAAACAAAAAAAAATCATACTGTTGTATGCGTTTATGGAAAATTCCCAAATTTACAGTAAGCCCAAAATATGCTTATTTAGAAGCCTACATGTCAAGTCCCGCGGATCAGGGGGCTCGAACCTACCAGTGTCACAAAATATGAGGTATCAAAACATGCTCTTCTGACCGTTATTAAATATTTTAAAAATCCCTGAGCTTGTGGGGGCTCCACCCCTTTGGCCCTACAAGGGACCCTAAGGCGGGCCACTGGATGCTTATCTGACCGTAATTAAATGCCTTACACACTCGAGTTTCCAGGGGCTCTGTCCTTTGACCCCACTAAGGGCCATAAAGCTGGCCCCTGTATGCTCATCTGACCGTAATTTAATGCGTAAAACCCCTGAGCTTCAGGGGGCTCCTTGACCCCACGCAAATTATTGACCTGACAGTGTCACAAATAAGGTATCAAAATATGGTTATCTGACCGTTAAAACGCCTACAATCCCTGAGCTTCAGGGGGTCCAACCCTTGACCCCCGTTCGGGCTTTGCCCCTGGACCCCAAGCAGTAAAGGCTATATATTATCAAACAAATCTACACCATTAAACTTCAAGCTCACTCACACATGATATATTGCGACACTTTCAAGGCTATTTCAAGTTCATGTATATACAAACAGCAACAGTTTCAATATAAAATGTAAGTTCTTCTCACTTAAATCATTGGTCTGGAAACAATTATTTGCCCATTGTTGTGTATTGTATTACATTTTCACTAAAGATGAATTTATATATTGTAATGCATTTTTCAAGTTTCCCAGGTTTATTTAGGAGAATAGAAGATTGATATTGTTAAGTTTTTCGATAACATCACTGAATTTGATTGGATCGGAGATATATCTCAGTAAAGGCTATGATAGTCTCAAGCAAATCTACACCATTAAACTTCAAGCCCACACACACATGATATATTGCGACACTTTCAAGGCTACTTATTATTTTCAAGTTCATGTATTTACAAACGGCAACATTTTTTGATGTACATTGTAATGTAATTTTCAGGAAAACTACATTTGCCTCTTGTTATACATGTATTTGCTATTATGATACTAAAGCAAATCGTTACGCTTATCGATAAGATTATGTAAATAAGGTGTCGAATAATAACATCATTACGTGCTATTATTAACCGGACTAGACATGTAAACAAACATTTAAAAATGCATACACTTTTGCCAGCAAGCAAGTTTTTCAACAAAGAATACAAAATTTGAACAACGTTTTACAATTAAGTCAGGACAGATTGGAAGATGCTTTGAAGCATGCCCTACACTCTTAGTTGGACTGTAACATTTGTCTTCTAAAGTCTTCCATATATATAAATTGAGAGGGGGTCAATACTTATTATGAAAACACCACTCTCGTTAGGTTGACACATCACTGTGCACACATGTAACAATTTGAAAATATTTTTTTCTTTGGGGGGAGGTGAGGGCGGGGGCAATCCAGAAAGGGACCGATATGTGAAAATGTGGGTACTAGCCCATGGACTGTGGCCTAAAATGGAGGTTTACTGATAGGTCAATTCACAAAAATGGCATACGTAGCCCTTTTTTGTGGATACTTTTTTGAGCAAAATACAAAGTAGGTGGAGCCAACGTCTACATACGTCATATCGCACCCGTGGAGGTTTTTTGTCTGTGTTCATCCCTGGCTTTTCACGCGACACATATATTTCCTCATGTCTTTTTCGAGATGCCCCACCTTCCGAGGATTTATTCCCTTCGACACAGCTAGAGCGTTCTACAATTAAAAGCGAAATGTGCGAGTCAGGGGCGGCGATCCGGGTGGGGGGACACACCCCCGTCAATTCTTGTAAAGGGATCTGGAGGGCCCCAAAGTGCAGCGTTTAGACAAATACAAATCCAAAAATCTTCTCGCAAGGTCGCTACGCTCCCTCGCAAAATATCCTTCAAAAATGTACGAGTAAATATTGTAGAAAATATGTATTCTGTTGGTATCACGTAAGCACAGTTTACATTGTATGTTTACAAGATTAAGAGTTATAGAATAAGATATGTAGTACTTGCTCTTTTAAATTGTCCCTTCCTGCCTAACTTCTAAAATTTACCTAATAAATATTTACAACCCTTCGGACTGCACACTAGATACCGGCAAAGTAAAATAGAAGTGTGAAAAATATATTGCTTGTTTTTATACTATAGTTTTGCTAAAGAATGTAATTTTGTAATACAACAAACCTGTGAGGGGGTAGCATTTAGCTATATATAAGACTTGTCATATAGTTCAATGGGGGAATAGTCGCTTCCGTCACCTCCTCCCCTTTCACTGGCGTACTGATGGGG
>BEXV01002411.1:18254-33644 GCA_003118195.1 Hemicentrotus pulcherrimus
TCCCCCCCCCCCCCCCCCCCCCCTTAGCAAAAAGCTAGATCCGCCCCTGGGTAAATACTTCAAGTAAAGAAAGAATTTGAAGGTTGCTCCGAATAATGGGGAGGAAAGAATGTACAGAACGGGAAGAAATCGAGAAAATGTCATCACGGGATGAAAGTCAGAAACAGCTATGTAGGCCTAACTTGTAATTTTGTAAGAGGGAAAATACTGACTTAAATAAATGAAAAAGCTAAGAATTGAGGGGTAACATGGATACCAATTCAATGAAAATTTGTATTAAAAACAGCCAGCCCCCATGAAAAGGTTCACGGGGGCTTTTTTTCGGGAAGAGCCCCCGTGGGCAAAAAATTAATTTGAGCCCTGCTGTGGTGTGTATTCGTCATTGAAGTTTTATTAGCGAGTTTTCGCTTAGCGTGTGTGTGTGCGTATGTGCGGGTGTGTGGGTGTGTGGGTGTGTGGGTGTGTGTGTGTGTGGTGTGTTCGTCAATGATTTGTTTTTATTAGCGAGTTTTCGCTCAGCGACGGACAGACCTTTTACAATGTGGGAGCACCGTACCATTAAAAGCAATAAAATACTACCGAGGGTGTAAATAAAAGAAAGGCTCTTGGAATGTTTCCAAAAAAATTCCCCAAAATGATACACATGTAATTGACACTAAGAATAGGTTAACCTATATTCTGTCTGTGCTTTTACAACAGAGAGAGCACTCAGTGTACATTGTGTAATATTAGGCTGGGCTGTCAGAAATAGATATTTTGTATGTAGTTAGGAGCAAGATTAAACTATCATTTTTATTTTGTTGTCATTATATCCTGTTGCTCATAAAGTTGGGACAAATTCGTCGTTTTTGCCTCTTTTTATGAAATGATTGTGACAATATGCTTTGTTTATGATAGATAAAGTGTTTATATTCTTAGAACTTTACATCTAAGCCATGATCTTCAATCATTACTATGTTTCTTTTACCCTGCCTTGTTATGTTTGCATTCAACAAAACCATGCACTCACATCTGCTTATAATCATTACATGAGATATTCATTGATAACAAGATTTGCGTGTATGAATATAGCGACATGCAAGCATTGTACTGTACATGAGACAGACAGATAGACAGATAGCCTCGAATTACAAAAACCAACAGAGAGCACAATTTATTCTGCAAGCTTCCTTTTGTTGTGTATTTTATTTTATGTTACCCAGTTACTACTTATAATCAAAGCACACAATACAACATACTACAAATTGAGAAATAAATTCACTTATAATCACACCTTGAAAATTGCTAATTATTTTTCAAATCATCTTTGAACGATAAATAAATATACATCTTGTGAAAGATTGTTTTATCCCAAATCATCTGGTATCATTTTTGTGTGGTAAGTGTTCACGCTTGGATGAACAGGAGACATTATTTGCGAGAGTGCAAAAATCGACTTGCGCCACAGTGATGCCTACATTATGTATTATGTTGGGATTAGCGGAGTGAGAGAATGAATTGAATGTGTAAAATGAAATTCATTGCCTATGCTTTTTTGCAGAAGCAAAGTCACACACACACAGACACACGCGAGAATATCTTCGTTGATATTTGATATTCGATATTTGATATGTGTGGCATAATCAATTTTGTTAGGGATGTTATTTGGATCTTCAAAGACCGAATTAAAACCCAAATCCCAATTGTTTTATTCAAACATCACATAAGCAACTTAGGCGCTAGTCTATTTTTGCACTCTCGCAAACAATGCCTCATGTTCATCCAAGTGTGAACATATACCACACAAAAATGATACCAAATGATTTGGGATAAAACCTTCTTTCATAAGATGTATGATAATTTACTGTTCATAGATGATCTTTTAAATAATAAGCAAATTTCTAGGTGTAAACTTTTTTTTTGACTAACACTGTATATCATGTTTAACACGTTACCTGTAAGGTTTTGTTGATTGGAACGATAGTCACCTACAGAGAATAGAAGCTCATCGTAATAGAATGACATACAACTCTAAAAAACCCTGATCATGACTAACTCTCATGTTTAACTTCGATAGCTCTTATCATTAATGGGAGAGTGATACAATTTAGTAACATACCTTAAAGGCCCGGTCACACAGGGAGGACGCATGGGGAACGCATGGCCGGCGCATGGAAAATTTCCAATTTTGGCCAGTGCGTTGTCGTTCGCTAGGCGTGCGTCATCACTCGTTACTCGTTCGTCGAGCGCGCTGGACCAACGCTGGAATGTACACGCCAAAGGCACGCCAGACGTACGTTGAGCGCGCTAGACCAGCGCCAGACATACGCGGAGCACACGCCCTGTATACGCACAGCGCGCTAGCTACACGCTGTGCATTTTGCGTCAGCTCGCTAGCTTTTCTAAAATCTTGACAAAAGTTAGGCACACGGCCTTTTCCGATTTCCAATGCGCTGGCCGTGCGTCGTAGAACGCTGTGCATGCGTGGACCATTCGTCCAACACGCTATGAATTTGGTGTCAGCTACGACAAAAGTTAACTTTTGTCGTAGCGACAGCGAGCTGACACCAAATGCATAGTGTGTTGCTAGCGCTCTGAGCGCATACTGGGCGCATACAGTGCGCATACAGGCCGTACCCAGAGCGCACATGATAACAACTTCCACGAATGCACAGCGTGTTGCTAGCGCGCTGGACGAATGGTCCACGCGTATTTATGTCTCATAAGTCTAGCAGACCCTCAAACAAATTGTAAGACGGCAAACAACACCGACGTTGTCTTCTCCTTCTTCTTGATTTGATTTTGTTTGGCAATCAGTCACAGTTGACTATTTTTGCCACACATTATTTTATGAATTATTTATATATATATATATATATATGTACAACTTCATGTCATAAATAACTATTTTTTCTCTTTCCATCCCCTCTCCTTCTGCTTATTTTCTTTTTATATTCTTTTTTTTTTTTGAGAGAGAGAGAAAGAAAATTCATTAAAATAATAAATTTGGAAAGAGACGGCCTAGCAAGTGTACGTTCTTGTATTTACATACACGTGCGCGCTCAAATATCACCTCTGTATGCACATGTATACTTCGCGCTCACCCCCACTCTTTTCAAAATGCCATCTTACCAGTCTTTGAGGTACATTTCGCAGACTTTCGGTTTTAACCTAGGTCACTCCGGCATAGGTGAGGGGGTGCCAGCTGGCATGTGATGCTGGAGGCGATCACCGAATTGTTAGAAAATTTAAATGGTCAAATTAGTTACAAGTATTGTGGGCTTTATTGGTGCAAGAAAAGGAAAAAAAAGAGAAGATAAGAAGGAAAAAAGGAAAATGTAATTGTTTTGATACAGCCGCTTTGTTCTTAAGACGAAGCGATCTATTGCTTTTTGTTTAATTATTTCTGAAATTTTAAGTAGTGTCATGATTTCCTGTGGATGTGATAAGTCGGCCATGTAGACTGTAGCCTTAAACGTTACGGAACATTGAAAGAGGTCGTTTTTTTCAATGTTTTTATTTAATATTTTTTTCATTTTAAAGTTTATTTAAGTCTTACGATGCCACGGGCTTTTGCTCGTTCAAGATTTTATCCGAACACAAACAATGTTGTGTAAATGTTGTAGGAATTTTATTACGTTTTATATTGATACCAAGAATCAGTTTCACGAATGAAAAATTATTTGTAAAATATATAGTTTCCTCTAAATCCCTAACGTATCCTTTTATTATTCGTTAAACATTGCTTACCATTGTAATATCTCTTTGCTTTAATGCTCTCGTTTGATCTTGTACACGATTTGCAGTTTTCTCAAAAGTATCTAGAATACTTGACTCATACTCTAAATTGTGAAATAAAGTGACCAGCATAATGTGTGTGTGAAACAATTTATTTTTGAAAGCACCTCGACTGTTTCTCACATGTATGTTAGCGGCGCAGTGAGAGTTTGAAAATAATAGGCCGGCTTATTAACATATTCAAATGTTATGCATACTTCAAAGACTTTAGTAGTAGGGAAGTTCATTCATTAATAACAGGTAAATGGAATAACTCGTCATTCGGCCCCCATGAACAAAACGTCCGTAACATTTGAATATTTTTTATCCGGTCAATTTTTCGGACTTATATGCCCGGGCAAGACAAACCATGAACCGCCAAACGATGGACCCCATGTTTGTGATTATTTATATCTATTATGTATCACTATCTATATGTTTTACATTTATCCTCAGCCTATAGATACCTTCACGATGGGCAAGATTTGTTCTAAGAAACCTGAAGAAATTACCGAATCCTCGAGGGATGACACACCAAGTACAAGGTACAGATACGTCCACTGTGATACATGTATACTTGTTAAATGTGCACTGGTCATGAAATGCCAATGACTGAGTAAGATCATTTATCATTTTTTGGAGTAGTTCAGATTATTATTCCTTAAAATGTCATCTGAATGAACCATTAGTAGTAACGATGGTCGACACCTGTTGTGAAACAAGAAATAAAAATAAAAAATATATCGTTATTCCTTATTAATCTCAAAGGGAAAGAAATGATCAACATCAAACCTCCAAGATACAACGAATCTTGTGATCAGTACACTAGGAACAGATAGGATTATATAGGCCTTACAGTTGACCATATTGAATAGTAATATACGTTTATAATGTTTGGCTGGTCTACTATTATGATATCGTGATCGAGTACCCAATATGAATGTATCCTAACGAAACCTACGTCCAAATGGATATAAGAAAGCCCCCCAAGGGATCGTAATATAAATCCTACAAGAACGACATTAAAGTTGAAAAAGTAGATTTCCTTGTCAGTCGAAATGTATGGGGATTGTTAAGTTCAAATATTTCATATTTCTATTTAATCGAAATCAACACTATCATGACTAATTATATCAGAAGTATTACAATTTTCATTAAATCTAAGAATATTACTAGCTCACATATTGCTGTTTAATGAAAATGAATGTTTAAGATTTGTGATAATTGTAAGTCTATTTTTGAATCTGTTGAATAATGAATTCACATACCGGTAACATGAAAGATAAGGCAGGAAGGAATTGAAAACTGACCAGGATATTTCGTTTGATTATTTACTAAGTGATGTGGAATCCAACCGATACTTGATTAGATGGTAGCTTAAGTTTAAGGATACAATGCTTAAATTCTGTATTTTGTTATATTCTAGTGGTCAAGCATCGAGTCAAACACGTGGATTCGATGACGTCATCATTAGAGTAGGAGATGCCTTATCAAACGATGACGATTTAACGAGACTTGGTCTCGCGCTTGGGGTCCAGACTCATGATATCAACCGGGCATTACAGACGAATTGGGCTGGAGATAGAAAGACCAGTCATGGTAATGTGGTGATGCTTCAAAACTGGGCAGAGACGGTCAAACCACCAAAGCGACTCCCAACTCTCAGAGCAGCTCTCAAAAGGGCGAGTCTATTAGAGGTGGAGGAGATATGTTTCACAAGCAGCACAAGAGGTAAGCTTCCCAAATATAAATAATATTTAATACGAAAATACCTATACAGCAACTTGATTCCTTTTCATAAGTGGAAACCATGTCCTTAGTTTGAGTAAAAGTTTCCATTACATACTATATGCACATTCTCACACAGTTTCCATTCTTCTTTCTCAACAGCTCCTTTTAACTTCCTCTGATATTCTGATAAGACAATTTTATGCATACACGATTACGAGAACACGTGAATTAAATTGTTCCACAAACAAAACATAATAACTAAAGTCTTTTTATGTGTCATTTTGCTGCAATTTGACACAAATTTTTTTGTCAATCCCTGATAATCATTTTTACATTAATTTTCATTCATGTTTACAATTTGATACAGAGAGAATCACAAAAAAAAACTAAAATGATATCACAGCATGCATCTTATGCACGAACATAACATCTTCTAACATTTTGAAATAAAATGTTAAACAGAGTCATGTTCTTTCTTTTGAAATAAAATTATATGACATTTTGACAAAACAAATTGAATTTCTTCCATACCACCGGAAAATAGTTGAAATTAAATCGTACGAAATAGATAAGTTTCCATCTAATTGTTGCGTTGTGGCAGCATTGCCCATGCTGCGTGACACATAATTACTGTATAGTATTTCGTGCCTTTGCAAAGGTTTCATGTGACTTACCGGTTCAATTTACACGTCGGACAAATTGCGCTTACAACATGTTTAAAAACATAGTCTCACATTGACTTTAATTTACCATATACTGTTCCATCGGTGTATATGCATAATACATTCTGAGCTTCATTCTTTTAGCCAGAACCTGTTTAAACAGAAACAGCAATACGATATCAAGTTCTACGGCCGTGATTTCAACCATGTCTATAACTAATTATATTACTTATATTACTATTTTGCAATAATCCTCTTCCACTTTTCCTCAAATGACGATAAGGCGATGCAATGTGGCTTATTGGGGTTATTGCGAGAAATTCCGCTTTCAACGTGTTTAAAAGCCAAGTCTCACTATCATTGACTAAAACTTATATATAGCTTCCACTGCATTCAAATCTGAGCTGAGCAGTGAATACCCACTGCGAATTCATTTTGACTAATTTTATGGAAGGGGTTCAAACACGCATTATGTGCGTTCGTATGCCGGGTTTATCCTGTGCAGAACATTTCAGCAGAACATGTTGAACAGAAACATCAAAACGATATCAACTTCCTCGGCATTGTATTCAACGAAGTCTGTATCGAATGTTATAACTTATATTACTATTTTGCAATAATGCTCTTCTATTCTTCCCCCAGGTGACACAAATGCCATATTAAAGTTGAAGGAACAACTGAAAAATAGATATCGCAAGAAATTTGCTAAGGTCAAAACATCGCCTGTGGACTCCGAGTCACGGACACTGCTTCAGCACATCTACGTCAGTCTCGTCCTAATGTTAGGATTGGTAGGGGAAAGGGAGGAGCCAATAGATTATGATGGGTTGTTTCAAGTCATCAAAACTGAAACAACGACAGGTTTTGTAACACGATTAGCGCTTATTGGAGAAGCTGGTGTAGGGAAATCGACGCTGTTTGCTAAGATAGCTCTTGATTGGGCTGAGGGTAACATTCTTCAAGAAATCAATCTACTGTTTCTTGAGTCTTTTCGAGAGATTGCAGAGAGCAGGTTCTTCGGGGATACTGTAATGGCCCATTTCCCAGACGAAACAGAAATAAAAGGGGAAGGTGTTGATGAATATATCAGGGATAATCAGAGAAAAGTCCTCATCTTATTGGACGGACTAGACGAGGCACAAATCGACATAAGAGAGCCTAATCACAGTGACGCTATTGTATCGATCGTAAGAGGAGAACGATTCATTGATACCCCAGTCGTCATCACAACCCGTCCGTTTGGAGCTGATCAGATCAAGAGCATCATGACGATTAATGACCATTACACGTTTGGTAAGATCAAGGGCTTCACGAGGCAAAACATGTCAACATATATCAAAAACTTCTTCATAGATGACTTTCAGTCTGCTTCGACACTCATTAAGCTCATTGATACAAACCAGGTGTTTTCTGAGTACATGGCACCCTTCCCGATATTCTGTTGTATGCTGTGTTGCCTGTGGAAAACGCCACTTGGGCGGGAAAATATTCAGACAATGAAAACATTCTCTCATTTCTTGAAGCGTCTTGTCTTTTCACTTCAAGAGCAATACTCCTCCAAACTAAATGAAGAGGGTTATAGAAGCCGCATGAGCAAAGCTAGTGGTAGTATGAAAGAGATTGGTCGTATCGCATTTGAAGGTCTGTTGGTTAAACAGCTCATCTTCGATGAAGAAGCGTTAGGCTCATGCACGGAGGCTGCCATGATTGCATGCGAGGTCGGGATTCTTAGCAAGGAAATAAGGCCAGCACCCTTGCGAATCAGAGAAAGTAAGCAAAAACTGTTCATCGAAGAATTCTCTTTCCCTCATAAGCTACTACAGGAGTACATGGCGAGTTTATACCTTGTATCGCTGTTCCACAAAGATCGTCAAGAATTCAACAGAATCCTGGCAGATACCCTCTTAGAAGGCTACAAAGAATTCAGATATGTCTTGTACTTCACTGCAGCTCATGATTGTGATGTAGGAAAGTCGGTCCTGGAAGCCCTATGCAAGAAAGTTGATGACCTGGAGTTCATCATCGAGGTAGCTTTCGAATGTCATGATTCAGAAGCCATTGATCCCGTCAGGAATCTTTTGAACACGAAGGCACATCTTACGTTAGATTATCATGGTCCAATCGGCGCATATCTCTTCATACTGGAGAAAATGGGGACAGAAGTAGTAAGTTCCGTGAATAAAATTATATACGTACAATAGTGGGCTGTGTTGCAATGCGTAATTCTCACTTGACAACGACAAACAGTCATGTAACCGTTTGTCTCTTCCTCATATATAAATTTAAAGGACATGCTAATAAAGGAGTAAGGAAACAATACATGCCTGTTTCAATATTAAAGAAAAACCAAACAAAGATAAAAGGCTGAGCCAACTAGACGAACTATAAAAAATGTAGGTCGTTCTTTACTCAATATTCCCTCCGGTACTACCTTTATAGCTACACACCTTTCAGGTATACTTATCACAGATAATGACTAGAATGTGTGTTTGTATCCATGCAATTTACTAACATAAATACTGTCAGAATCTAGCCTAATGGTGAACACATGAAGAAAAATTACGCCAAACGAATGCATCCTATAATGATGTTTGCCCAAATTAAACTATAAGCATGGTATCTTTGATTATATTAATTGAAAGTCTTATTTATAGATCGA
Source organism: Hemicentrotus pulcherrimus (assembly GCA_003118195.1). Lineage (NCBI taxonomy): Eukaryota > Metazoa > Echinodermata > Echinoidea > Camarodonta > Strongylocentrotidae > Hemicentrotus > Hemicentrotus pulcherrimus. Next base: position 27,063 of record BEXV01002411.1, read on the forward strand.
ATGCTGACATTTCTTTACAGGTAAGAACAACGTCCTCTATTCGAGAAAAACTGGAAGCTAGCCCGTCCTTCGAACAAAACACATCGTCGTCACACGCAGCAGCAGTAGGTCTCTTCACATTACAGAACTTACGAAGGTTGATCATTGAAAGCGTGCGTCGGGATGCTAAATTCTACCTAGGAATTTCTGTTGCAGCTTCACAGTCCAAGGTGTCTGATTACTCCACTAACGTTGATGAATCCTCTAATTATGTGATACCAACGGGGTTTTTTACAATTAAATCATTATGCAAGAAAGCGTAGCAAATTTCCGTTTTTCAATACCGAAACTTTGCATTATAGACGGCCTCAGAACCTACAAATTGTATTATAGTGTCTTTTAGAAGTTTAACTCATTATTTACGATACAAATAATACTCATTTAAATTTCTCTTTTAATCTACGGATCGGGTTACCATTTTCACAAAGTTTATGTGGATATGTCGTGTAGTCCTGCCGCAATACCCTTTTTCGTTGATATTAACTTACAATAACGTACCAAATCTGCACTATAGCGATCCCCTTCAATTGAATTTAATTCGAAAATGCCATCCTCCTATCTATGTGCTCTTTAACTTATATGGATCGGGAATGTTTCTGTTATGTATAGTAGTGGCGGACAACTTTCACATTTTTTATAACACACATAATGATACAAATTTCAATTTTTCGAAAATGCATGACTCGGGATGGTAGTTCTTTATACATTACCTGTAATAATATACTCTCCATAATAAATGTTGAGTAGTACCCCAAGGGTGAAGGCACTTGGGAGAAAAAACAAAAGTTAGAGATATTTTGGTACACGACAAACGGAAGAGGTATCCATCACTACGTCACAATCCACTGATAAAAAGCTGCAGTGATCTCATATTTTACTTTCTTACTTTTGGTCCGATATATTTCAAACTTTCGCCGTTCTTTTCTCTGATTTTTCTGCTTTCGCAATAATGTAATTTTTGATTGGTTTGCCCTTTGATGATGTTGCATTCATGAGAATGAACAAATATTTGAATTAGACATGTCGTCTATACTTGATATTAGCATTCACTCTATTCGACCTGTCCTGTCACTTCAATAGATTGAAGAGCTAACTCACAAGAACGCGGATCTAGGATCTGCTGCATCCTCTCATTACGCGAGAGGCCTCTGCTCCATGCCAAATCTTCGATCATTGGGACTGTACAGTGTAAAGCTGAGTGATGAGTTCTATTCAACGATGGTCTCTGAGGCATCAACGTCAAAGGTATACCCAAACTGAATTTGTATTGGATATTATTTTTTCCCTAAATATTTAAGCATTCTTCATACTGAATATTATGTGGTTAGCATTACTGTATGCTCCATTCTTTGGGATCTTATTGTCATAACTCGCAAGCACGCTCATAAAGTCTGACCATCATTGTGTATCATGTGAAAAGACTGGATTTTAGTGTCATTATGATACTGATTCATGATAGCCTGTTTTGTCGTTTTGTCGTTTTGTCGTAGTTTGCAATCAATATTCCCAACAAGATATTACATATACTAACAGTAGAAATAGAAGGATATACACTTTTATTCTGTTCGAACTGACGGGATCTCTCGTTTCCATGTATAATTAATCACATTTGTTAGTCTTTCTTCATTTCGCTTTTATTTGCTTGCTTTTTGCTCTTTGCTTCATTGTGGGTTTTGTTCTCTCTATATCTCTATTTCTCTCTCTCTCTCTCTCTTTCCTCTCTCTCTTTCTCTCTCTCTCATGTAAAATTCTATGTAGAAGTTAATGATGTTACATCAATGACAATGAACAAATATTTAAATTATACATGTCGTCTATACTTGATATTACTATTCACTTTATTCAACTCGTCCTGTCACCAGATTGAGGAGCTGACGCATTTGCATTTGCATTTGCATTTACGTTCTGCCGCATCCTCACACTATGCGAGAGGTCTCTGCTTAATGCCCAGTCTTCGATCACTGAAGCTGTACGATGTGAAGCTGAGTGATGAGTTCTACTCAACGATGGCTTCTGAGGCATCAGAATCAAAGGTAAACCGAACACGATTTCTATTTGAAGCGATTTGTTGCCAACTATTTGCATTCTTCAAACTCAACATAATTATGGGGTAACTATTTGTTTACACTTTTTTGAAAGACACCAGTTGTTTTCATTAGTTACGAGCACTCTCATAGTTTGACCATGTTGACAAAACAAGGAAAACGAATAAAGTGAGTAGACTGGCCTTAGTGCCGTAATGAATGACAGATATAGATGTATGTAAGAAAATGTTTGAAGCGCATATTATGTACAAAGTATTGTGCTTCTTTTTTGAAAAAATGTTTGTCAATAATCCCTTGCATATTATGTCATGTAAAGTATACATAGTATACATGATATAATATTTTATTTCGCTTTAGCAGGCACTTTTTGTCTACTACCGTATGTGAGATATCTGTTTGTCCTACTTCATCTCGCCTTTTCCTACTCTTTCAAGAGCCATGCCCCTTAGTTTACTCTCTCCCTCTCCCTCTTACACACTCACACACACACACACACACACACACATTCTCTCTCTATCTGTCTTTCTCCCTTTCTCTCCCTCCTCCCATCTCTCCCCCTTCTTTCTGTCTTATCCCTCGTCTTGGAAAGAGCCCCCCTTCATCAAAAAATATATTGCATTTTCCAAACTGAAAATACTACCATTTCGCACTTTTTTTCGAAATAATGTTTGGTCATTAGTCAAAACCACGCTCATTATAAAACAATAGTCTGACCATGCTGACAATCATTTCATTGAATTGACTTTAGTGTCATGATCATATAAATTCAATCGATTCTCAACTTCAGTCTTAAGAGTCATTTTAGAATTGGGAACTTCAGATTAGTTCCTTACGTTGAAATCTATGTATCTATCTAAGTATCTTCTCTCTGTTCGGAAGTTGATTGCAACATCTCTCCATTTCATCTTCTGCCATTCTGGTGCACAGTTTTAGTCCACTCCAGTTCTTGACATTCTCTTCTCAGTTGATTCTCGGTCTCCCTCTAGGTCTCCTTCCACTCTTCCTTCCAATACATCCTTTAAGAGACTTTGGTGCCTTTTAACAAGACCACAGTATTTGATTTTTCTCTCCTTAACTAATCCTACCTGTGCAATTTGTTTACGCCCTGCCATGTGCAATATCTCTTTGTTTGTTTTCATTCGTTTCCAGGATATTTTCATTATTCTACTGTAGATCCACATTTCAAAAGATGTTATTCTATTTTCCATAGCCTTGTTTATTGTCCATGTTTCTGCTTCATACAATAGGTCAGACCATACAAAAGAGTGTACTAGTCTCAACCTAAGCGCAAATTTTACCTTTCCATTTGTGAATAATCCTTTCATTGCCAGAAATGTATTCCGAGCAATTTTTATTCTTCTTTTTATTTCTGCTTCGCATCTGGCATCTGTGATATTTTGTCCTAATTAGATGTAATTATTGATTTGCTCAATGATATGTCCATCGAGTTTGGAGGTTGGATTTTTATCGGCCTACTACAAATAATACCTAGGTGTTTGATACTTTGATTATTGATTGTATTATTAATGTATGAGTTCAATTTTTAGAATAATAATTGTAAAATACTTTAAATGCATTCATTAATGAATAATTTGTAACACTAGATAAATAATATATGTAGCCATGACTATTATGATTTTTATGTTCTCAGTCGTATAAACAGTTGCGATTGATTTGAATCTATCACAATTTTGTAGTTCCTTATATCTTATGTACATAGTTGCGATTAATATTAATCGCAATAAGATCAATTTTAACTCTCATAAAGATCAAGGCCAGTTATGGTCATGCGATTGCATTGTGAAAGAAACGTTGTGGAATCGATCAGAAAAGGTTGATCATCTAGCATATAAGTACTGATGTGTACTGCAAGGTTCTGGAATCATCAAAATGATAAGAAAATTTGGCCCAGTCTTGGTAAAGTTACAAGCACTGTACACCGAAGATGTATATGGGATTACGCGACACATGTGCGATATATATCAGGTCCAAATAAAAATAACAATTTACCAAATATATCAACTAATCAACTATCTAGGCAAAATTTGTATCATCATGTATTTGTCAAAACATATTCTTTCACATGATTGGTAATAAGAGATTTCTTTTCATTTTTTGAGAGGGGAGCATTTCCAAAACTGATCTTAACCTTTAACAAGGAGCCCAAATCTTTACATGACGCTCGAGAATATGGCACGCACAATGTCAATTCGCGTGCTTGCCCAGGGTGTCAGGCCACGCTTATTTTTTTTTTTGATAGTTAAAAATATGTTTATTCATTTGAACTATGGTAGAAATGGAGGCGAAATGATAAAACCTTGTGAATGATACGCAGTAAAATTAATGTGATGCAGATACATCTGATTTTAGCTATGATTAAAAGAGGTATTTATGTGAAGTAAAAACAATGATCGTATCACATCGTTTAGGATTTACCTCTTTTGTATACTGACAAATTATCTTGGCACAGATCGAGACGTTGAGTATTGCGGGTGTTTCCATGATGACTCCACGAAGACTACACTCCATTCTCGCGCTACCATGCCTCCACGCACTCAGCTTGAGCAAAATCAGACAAGTTGACACGGACGATAGAGAGACACTAGTATGTTTCTTTACTATTCCAAGTTTGAAGTTAAAATCCCTTTTTTTCGAAGCTCAAAAGGGGAAGGGGTTCAGAAAAACCAGATGTACTAAATATGAATGACAATTGAATTGCCGAAAGGACAATGTATTTCGCTTTGAAATCAAATTAAAACGATATACTACGGGATGTTCGTTAAATTAATGGATGATTTTATATGTCAAACGTCTATACATGCATATTTTTATTTTTGTCAATTAAGATGAAATTTAACCATGATACACATTTTTCAAAGTTCGTTCAATATCGATTGATGAATGATTGCCGTTTGCTATTTTTTATAGAGATTGTTTGGCTTATTTTCTTCCTCATTAAATGTCTAACCTTCAGTAATGTAAAATCAGTTGAATGTTTTTTTGTTTTAAACTGGCTGAATGAATATCACAATTGAAAATAGAAGAATAAGTAATACAATCCCGTCCCCTTCCAGGGAAAAGGGAGGATCGACCCTCATTCAGAATTTGGCTTTGGTCGTTTGGGTGAAAAAGGACAAAATAAAGAGACATTTTAACGAAGTATACAAACAGCACTATAAACATGACGGACAGAGAAAGCCGACAAAATATACAGTTCCTCATTCTACCCTCAACATAATGCTGTGGTAGACAAAAAAAAAACATCCCTTCACTGATATCATATAAAAAATGGTGTCACATGCACATTCACCTGTCCTACACATGTTTACATAATAGCAGTAAAGGATTGTTCCTGTGTCTATCACAGCAATTGTTGAGGGTAGAATGAGGAGTTGTTTATTTTGTCCTCTTTCCTTGTCCCTCATGTTCATAATGCAGGCGGACAAAGAAAAAAAAAACGGAATTGTGAATGTCGACAATGTTAAAGATATACTAAAACTCGTATTGGCAATGCGATCATGATGTGTTACATCTTATTGCAGAAAACCCTCTATTTTTCGTATTCAAAATATTGAAAGTACCCCCTTATGATAGACTAAAATTTATTGTAATGAAAGGCATTACACGTGTATGCCTAATGAAACATGATTGATCGGTTGATTGATTGATTTTTATTCGCCAAGCTTCCAACATACAATAATATCCAAGAATTAGAGATCATAATTAAGCGAGCTTGAACATGATAGCCCAATTAAGCATAATCTGCCGGATAACTGAAATAGAAAACAAATTAGTATTTGTAATATTTTGGAGAGAAAAAACGGGTTATAATTCGCCCTGAAAGGTATCGCATATGGCAATATTTCCAATGAAAGACTCTCTATATAATTCATAATGTCGGTGTTCAAAGGGTTAAATACTGCTGTATTCTTCGTCCCAATTGCCGCAAACCTACACCCGTTTGTTTTTTTCTTCTCAGGCAACTTATTTTTAAATAAAGAAAATATTTTAAAGCCCCACTGTCCTACTTGTAGCTACTTCCTCCCTCTATATAGAAAACTTCCCCAATCGGTGCCTGTTGATCCCCATCCTCTTTTTCTTATGTTTGTTGAGAGCTGAGTTAATGAGAAAGTCACCTGTCAGTGACCTCGCTTTGTGATCTAATCCCTTCTGGCCCAGTAGTATTGACGGCCTTTAAAGGAGTCACACCAAGAAGCAAAAGTGTTTTGAATTGAATCAAAATTCATATCATTGCGAAAGGAAAGCCTTACTGATCAAATACACCACATTTCCTCATCAAAATATGTTTGGGGCCCGCAGAAATCAACTTTCAAAAATGTTAGTTTTGAGATCCAGATTTACTTCCTATTCGTATTTGTTCGTATTTTGTCGTAGTTCTTCGTATGACGTCACTATTGTGACGTCACACCCTGGACACGGCTGTTAAAAAAGGCTGCTAGCTTCCGCTTGGTCTGCAGCTAGACAGACCACGCGGAAG
>BEXV01002411.1:52469-66017 GCA_003118195.1 Hemicentrotus pulcherrimus
GGGTGGTTGTCCTTGGGGGTAGTTTTCCGGGGGCTATTGTCCCTGGGGAAAATTTTTCCAGGGGCGATTGTCCAGGGGGTAAACGTCCACAACTGACCCATTTTAATGAAAGTGAGCCGGTAGCATTGTTGAAGATTGATGAAAAACTGCGTAATTATTGTAAGAAATGTTTTTATGTTCTTATGATATTCCTTCTACTGTACTCACCCTCTAACATACAAACAATCCTTAACAATTCTCCAACAACAAAGACATTTAGGTTTTCTGTGAAGGCGTCACTGTGCGACATCCTCTAACAGTAAATTCTTCCAACCAATTTTCCCAACCGTTTTTCCATTAAATTAAGACATAAAACAGGCCTTTAAAAATCTTCCAGCACTTAAATGTTCGGAAAGATGTAAAGAGCCAATTTATTGCTTCGTCAAAATTTGCATCCACCTAAAATTGAATTAGATTATAAAAATATAATTGGGACAATTAAGGAATCAATCAAATCAGTTTTTCCCAATTGTTACCATCTGTTTTCACTCAAACTTTCAGATTGTTTTTAATTGTACATCTAACATTGAAGTCCCTACCTTAGCACCATTTTCTCTCATCTGAACAATGTTACCAAGTCCCTTAAAGGTAATAACAAAGTTCGAAGTTCGAATATAATTTTCCGGGGGGTAATTTTCCAGGGGGTAATTGTCCTGAATCGCAATGGGTCATGTCATGATTCTAGAAAAGAATGGCCGTCATTCAAGAGTAATTGATTATACAGCTGGTTGTGACAACTACAACGACAACCACAATTACATCAGCAATATCATCTAAAATTATCTAAATCTAAGGAAATTTATTGTTTAAATGAATATCATCATATTAACGATATTTGTCCCATTTGATAGGTTTCCTGTTCCAATCGCACCAATCGCACCAAACAAAAATATGCCCAATCCCCAACAGTCATACCACGATATGTACTGGCACACACGTTTTGTCATGTCATAGTTAGTACCGTAGATGCATAAGATATTCCACACGGCTGGGCTTGTAGCAAGTCGAAGGAACTTTGCTAAAGCAAACATACCTTAATTGAAATCTTAAATTGTCACGCTTATAAGTTTTACATAATAGATATTGTGATCACTGATTGTAACCTGAGGAGCATGTGTACCTGGAAGCTCCAAAAATGGTTTGCCGAATATATTCTATAGAGGAAAATTACAATGGAAAACTGTTTTGGAAGTTGAAGGGTAAGCATATTAAAATGTGGGTATTTCTCCGTTCCGCTTTGATATAAACATTCCTAACTAAAATTATTTACGAGAAAACTAAGACGGTCATATAACAGAAGTGATAAAAGGAAACAATATTTTGGCTTTTGTTCATTACACTTTACCTGAAATTCAGGTCCACTATTCCTTACAAGATTTTAGATAGTATTGTAATGTAATTCATAAAATAAGAAAAAGAAATGAAAAAATAAATACTGAACTACATCTAAATCATTAATCTATGGTATTGTTTACTTGAACCCAAGATGTCGTTTAATCGTTCAGCTAATGTTGAATACATTTAGAAAACCTGAATTTTACAGAAAATTTTCTGATTGAACATGTTATCTACCCTTCAGCGGGTTCACTTGATTTGTATAATCATAATAATAATAGCAGCAGATAAATATATGTAGTGTTCCACATTAGAATATTGATATTAGAACTGAAGAAGTATATCTAAGCCTATGTATCATGTATTACTGAGAGAGTTTTGCTTTCACATTAGAATATTCCAACAATTTCAAATTGATTCAAAAATATTTTAATGAGAAAGGGAAATCAAATTTCCCTGGTAGACTGGCCAAATATTACCCTACGACGTGTTAGTGAGATGTTAGTTGGTCAAGCATTTATGTCCGTGTTACGGTCAGCTATTTGCTTTTAATAGCCTACAAACTGATCCTCATCAGACCCAGGTTTGAAACTATGTCGGTCCCAGGTGCCAATGACGAACAAACACACACACACACACTACACTCGCCCACAAGCACGGCGCCACACGCACCGATACAAAATGTCTGATGTTGAAATGTTAAACACAATTGGTGAATAAAACATTCTGCAATACTGCTTAGCTTTTATATGGTAGCAAAGGGACTGAGATCTTCATTATCAAAGGATTTACAGATTTCGATAGTAATAGAAATGACACTTTGAAATAAATCATTTGTTATGTTGGTCACGCACACCAGTTTTACAACAAAAAGGAACCTTGAGAGCATAGGGTGATATCGAGTTCAAAAACATGTCAGCGAAACAGATTCTAAAGAGTAAAATGTGAATGGAAACTGGGGGAATTTGAATTCCATGCATGTCCGAATTTGAGCATATTAGGGACTTTTAGATTTGCGTGGACTGATACGTGTGACGTCCATTCAAGGCAGTGCATTAAAAGGACGTCGACCGTAGCAATCCACAATTGTCTTCGTGCAAAATCTAAAAGTCTCTATTTTCTCCGTTCTACTCCGATGCAAACATAGGTAGGTAAAATAAAAGTATACCAGAAGAATAAGACATGCCTAACAAAACCAACAAGTGATTTAACTAACTAATCTTCTGTTTATGACACTTTTAATGAAAAGAAGATGATTTTCACGCTCCCCTATCCACAAGTAGAAGATTACAGATTATGTTGATTTATTTCTTGATATAAAGCAGGTCCTCTTCAGCATAGGTTAAACAGTAAAACATAAATACCGAACTACATGTTAGCGGTGGAGTGACACATCCGAACCCAAGCTGATTTCCCCCTATTAAGCTCACGTGAAGACTAGTAGTAGAATAATCAACTATTGTGATGTTTTAGCTATGTTTGGAATAAGAAGCTTTGTTCATTTGGGGACCATTTGGTCGCTATAGATAGCCCAATGCTCAATATCCCAAATATCAAAACTCACTGCTCACCCGTAATTATGCCAATGGGCAATTGTATTCACCTCATATAAATCATGGTCACGTTCCAAAATACGTCATTTTCAATTCGCACATTTCAAAAGTTGATGGACAAGGATGTTGAATTTGCCTTAGGTTGACTTTCCATTTTGGTGGGATCGTTTCAAATCATATTGTATATCAGGTTTGGCAATAAAACAAAATTGATTAGAGATCAATTGCAAATGTTTTTACTAGCAATTGTATTTGTTTTGGTGTAGTGTCAGTTCATTCTTAAATTTTCGTGATGCTTCTTTACCTTTCTTTTAAAACAAATAACTTACTTGCATTGGAGGTGATTATTTTGATTTGATGATAACAGTGATCACCATTGTCATAAATATATTAGAGATGGGGATAGATGGAAACAGGAAATGGTTAAAAATGGAAGCGAAGCAGATGATGGCAAAGTTGCGTGTAAATAACAAAGATTTTGCAGTTGGTAATGGAAGAAAAAAGGAAATGGGGGGGGGGTGTCATTTTAGTAATATAAGGGGAGGATTTAAAATATTTCTCACTGATGAGAACAGAAGTCATCTATTGTTATCTTTTTTTCAAGTGGTTACTTTGAAAAAGCAAAGAGTAATTACATGTACATGAATGTAGCTATACTAAATTTGGGCTATAAACTGGTAAATAGACAATAATTTTAATGATGATGTTGGTGATTTTCAGTTTAGATAATGCCCAATATTTTGTTCAAAACATTTACATTTATTTGCTTTTGTTGAAAGTGTATTAGAACCAAATCCCGGTGATATTTTGAAGTGGATTGAGATTTTTGATTTACCAGACAGTAGCAAATGTAATATTTTTATACACAGGTCCAATGAAAGTAACAGACAACAAGTGACCTGAGATGTCTGTTCTGGAACGTGTTATAAAGGGAAAAATGCGTTTACAATGTCTCTCGATCTCGCAAGATAAGAGGAGAGTTTGTCTCTATGTCATGAATCCCATTTTGACACGATGCCGAAACATGCAGTTTGTAGTATAACAAATTTAATGATATATAAATCAATCTAGTGCAGATTTTCATGTAGAAGTGACGAATAACTCGCATCAAATAAAAAGCATAGGCTGCGTGAGTCTGTATTACACAGTCTGGTGACATTGAGCAGGTGTCTGATGCACGCGACCACGTGGTCCAAAAACAAAACCAGAGGAAAATACACATAACAAGAGCTAGCCAACCAAACAAAGGAATATTTTAACTGTGTTATTATCTTAACGAAAATAGAGACAAACAAAGAGAGCGAGAGGGAGGAGCAAACAACAAATGTAGAAGGATACAAATTTCATCGCAATGGGTCTATGTTATGATTCTGGGAAACGTACAGTGGAAGTAACAATGGTTTATCGATCAAGAGTGAATTGAGTGTACAGCTCTAGCTGTGGCAATTACAACGAAAATCACAATACCACAATAAAGACTACAATTAAAAATAAATCAAGGGAAATTTAGAGGGAAAACTAGGAAACTACCTCTAAACGATAATAATTACCCCACAACTTTTGATAACGATTCGAAATTCGAATTAAGCAGAAAAAACAAGAATATCGGGGCATAAAGTAGATCTAGGCCCTAATTTTGTCCACAGCCACTATAGATATGTGATTTATTTCTCAATTTGTAGTATGTTGTATCGTGTGCTTTGATTATAAGTAGTAACTGGGTAACATAAAATAAAATACAGAACGAAAGGAATTGCTTGCTAAAGTGTGCTCTGTGTTGTTTTTTTGTTGTAATTCTAGACTATCTGTCATTCTGTCTCATGTACAGTACAATGCCTGCATGTCGCTATATTCATACAAGCAAATTTCGTTATCAATGAACCTCTCATGCATTGATTAATAAGGCAGATGTGAGTGCATGGTTTTGGTGACTGCATTCATAACAAAGTATTCATTTTAGATCACGGCTAAGATCTCTCTGACACTTTAGATTGATCAATAAATTTCAAAGAATATATTAACTTTATATATCATAAAAAGGGGCATAATTTCACAATCATTTCACGAAAAAAAATTGAGAAGATTATTAGAAATGTATATTAGTATATTAGTATATGATGAAGAAAAAAAAAACATCAAAATATTATTGCCCTAATTATATAAAAAGACAAATGTCTGACAGAGCAACCTATTTTCCTGTAAAATATCTTGGAGACACTGAGCCCTCTTTATGTTAAGGGACTAACGTATCCTTTATATCAAGTTAATGATAATTATCAGGTTGCCCATCAACTCTAAACATGTGTATCATTTGAGTCTTTTGAGGAACAATCAAAGAGTCTAATTTTTTACGTTAACCCTATGTGGAATTGTATTGCTTTTAATAAATGTATATTCCTAACCGAATTGTATATTTTAGATGCGATCTGAAGTCTGCTACTAGTTTCCAATGTTAATCATTTGTACTTGTTTTTTGGCCGGGTTAACGTATTCTTATATTCTGCCGCTGTGGAATTTGTATCTTGTTTTACATTGTATTGTAATTGTATCATGTAATACAGGGCTCTCTTGCAAAGCAGTTTTATTTACTGAAGAAACCACCCTGTATATGGAACACCTAATAAATAAACAAATGAACGAATACAGATTTATACTTCTAGATGTAACAGTATAGATTGTAAATAGTCCATGATAACTATTCCGTTCTTTACTTGACCTTTAGTACCTATACATGACGTTAAATTGCAAAATAAACATCATAATTAAATCCTACTCCCTTCAAAAGCTGGGAATACACCTATCATGTATCTTCATGAAACGCTTAGCTCACAGGTTTATGCAAATTGCCCAACATTGCCCGAATGTTGAAATTGTTCTTTAACGACCTGAGATCATGAATCCTCACCATAATCATCATCAACAACAACAGCAGCAACAAATCTTCAAGGTTCATTGAATGCAAACTTCACTAGCCTTTTGGCATGGCCAAATGTCTGATAGACACCGAGCGACTAAAAAGAGACTAATCGCGAAAACCCGAGTGAACGGCATGCGGCAGAGCGAGTGGCGCTAGCCGCTGGCGCCACTCGATCGTAGTCTGCAAGCACAAACCCTGGTCAGTCGTGAAAGTGAGTCTGCACTATAAGACCACCATAGGCCATGTACTGTAGCTGTTCCTGACACAACAAGTAGGTAGCTGGGCTAGACTTCTCTCAAGGCACAATGATTTGTTGATAAAGTGTCAAATTATGGTCTGTGCTTGCAGACTAACTCGATCGCGCGTTCACCCTGGGCCTATAGATTCATCTCAGCCGCTGACTTGGGTGGAATATAGCCAGAGTCACGAGGCCTTGTCAAAAGGCTAATCATGCCCAGGCCATGACATGATATAATTTGCATCACAATGCCCATCAGGACCGACTCTCGAAGCAAGAGATATGTATTACTTTGTTTGGTTGGCTAGCTCTTGTTATGTGTATTCTCATGTGGTTTCGGTTTGAAACTACACTGCTCGATACCACCAGACTGTTAAATTCGGACTCATGCAGCATATCACTTTCATTTGATACGGGTTATGCGTCACTTCTAAATAAAAATCTGATGGAACGAAGCACATAATGTGCAAGGGAAATCTCGGAAATGATTGAATTCTACATTATTTTCTTCGACACGCTGCAAGTTTCGGCATCGTTTCAGTGACACAGTGACAAACTCTTCTCTTATCTTGCTAATAGTATAAACGCATTTTGTTTCTGTATAAAGCGCCCTATAAATGTAATTATTATTATTATTATTATTATTATCATTATTATTATTATTATTATTATTATTATAACAGGTTCCAAAACAGACCTCACACGTCACTTGTTGCCTGGAACTGTGCAAGATTATGTGTGAATCCTTTTAACTCGGCTTCAATTGCATAAATATAACTGAAGAGAGGGCTTAGGGGATTCTGTCACGATTCATTTTATACATAGCAGGATCTAAGTAAACAGTGAGTATAATGTTATTGTTTAACGCATTACAATCTCCCCACAGACAATGAGATTCGATCTATGTAAACTTGTTGTGGCGATAGCATTGACAATCAATTATAGACCGTCGTTTTTTCTTTCATATTTGTAGAATACATTTTTTCTTCTGTTAATACACTTCAATAGAGATGTTGATATCCATGGAAGTCAAGAGCATATTTAATAATGTCAACGATTATTTTGGCGTATTGGAATTACAATTCAAAAGAATAGTTTACATCATCCTTATCATACATATGTATTTCAGACCAGTCGGCGACCAAGTCGAGTGCATATAAGATCTGTCATATAATTAGCACTTTCTATTCCAATATATGCACATAAGTATTCTTGGTAAAATATATCATCCCAGTATATAGACTGACAGCGCCATTCGATTAGTGAATGAAATTTACAGCGGAGCAATTGTCGCCGGAGCAAATGTCATGGAATCCGCACAAGAGAACACAATAAATGAGTACAGTCATAAGGAAGAGAAGTATAGCGAAAGGTCGGTCTCGTGGGTCGTTGGTTTTAGTAAACCCTCAAAATAGTTGTCAGATGGCCTAAAAGACCGACAATGTCGGTCCTGTAGTCTGTCGCCTTAAAAATAATGAACATTGAAAAAAGTTGTCGACAAGCTTTTCATGATTTTGTTTTTGTTTTAAAGTTTGTTTAAGCCTTACGGTGCCAAGGGCTTTTTCTTATATCAAGATATTATCCATACACAAACAATGCTTATTTTTTGCATACCTGAACTTCTTTGATCTTGACTTTGTGCTATATCATAAAATGGTGGGTACAAAATGCATAGGAATTTGTTTACCTTTTCTGACGGTACGAGGAATACGTTTCAAGAATGAAAATGATTTGTAAAATATAGATGAATTTCCTTTTAATCCTTAACATCTCTGTTTCTTTTTGTTACCACCATGTTAAGGCTATACTTTGAAATAATCTTGTACAAAATTTGGAATTCCTTCAAATTATTTCATATAACAGTGTTACGAATTTACTTATACTTGATGATAATGCTAATTGTGAGCGCATGCACACATTTTGGTGAAACGGAGATCATCAATAAACACCAAGCATGGTACATGCAGGTACATATATATAGTTTCAGGCCTTTATTATTCTGTTCGATGTCAGTGATGAATGATCCCTTCAACTATGAAACCCTTATAGCCAAAATAATGGAGACCAATCCGGAATTGAAACCCGAGACCTCTCGTACCCTCAAATAAGAATAATTCCTTATTCCTTTACCATTGTTTAAGATCTTGTACATAATTTTCCACCTTCTCCGAAATAGTAATTATATAAAAGAGTAATATTAATTGACCACCATATACATTTTGTATTGGTGAAGCAATGTGTGTTTCAAAATACCTCGTCCGTTTGTCATAAAATAAATGTGAATTGCGCAGTGAGAGGTATCAAAGTCTCCGAAATTTGAAATCTGTTAGAAATATACGGTGTACCCATGTTTGTGATTATTTCTCATTTATGTATCTCTATTCGTATGTTGACATTTCTCCACAGCCTGGATACCATTCGCGATGGCAGAGATGCTGAAAACCGAAGAGATGACTGAACCCCCGAGTGATGACACACCAAGTACAAGGTACAGACATGTTTAGCATAAGTGTACTGTGATACATGTATAATTGTTTACAATTAACAGTGGTCACAGAAGGCCAGTGACTGAGTAAGATCACTTATCACTTTGAAGAGTAGTTGAGGTTATTTTCTATTCAAATTTCATTCGAATGAATTATCGGTTGGTTTAAAAAAAATGATGGTCGACACATGTTGTAGAACAAGAATTTGCGTTAGTAGAAATTAAAATATGGCGTTACTTGTTTAATATTGATCTCATAGGAATATAAATGAAATGACAAATATCAAACCTCCAACATAAAACTAACCTTTTTATCAGTACAATAAAAGAGAAACAGGTGAAATAAGATAATATACAAGTAATTGGGAGATAAAAAGCCATCGTGCATGGCTAAAAGCTGAATCGTGGAATAAACATAATAGATAACATATAGAAGTGAAATAGAAGTAAAAGAGATAAACATCTAGTGTGAGAAAAAAGGGGGATGGAGAAAAACTGTGAAAATGGTACATACATTGTAGTTTAGTGACTTCTGTAAAGATTAGTTCAAGGAATTTGTCAATCAAAACTAATGCGACAAATAAAACTGACAGAAATGCATTCAAAACTCAACTCGAAATCAGCAATAAAAAAAACTTATGGATGCCATGCATTGCCTTAATTACCATGAAATTTTTTTCTAGAGCCCTTCTTTATTTTTGGCTGGTCTACTGTAGTGATTTTTTCGGTCAGGTACCCAACATTAATGTTTTGTAGTGAAACCTATGCTCACAAGATTAGAAGAAAGCCCTTCATAAATATGATTCGTATTATATATCCTAAGAGAACGACATGGCATTTGAAAAAGTAGAATCCTTCACCGAAGAGGTGTAACAGCTGTGGTCCAATGGATAATTCTCCGGACTGTGAACCCACAAGGTACGGGGTTCCAATCCCTGCCACAGCACTAACTTCGTTTAGCATGATGTTAATCTACATTTGCCACACTCCACCCAGGTGATTTAAATGGGTACCTGGTAGGATTATTCCTTGAAACGCACTGTGCGCTGATAAGGGCTGCCGGAGCTAAAGTTAGGGTAATCATTTCCAATGCTCTTTGGAAGCGCATACATATACCTCATATTTCTATTTCATTAAACACACCACTTTCATGACTTAGTATATTTGAAGTTACTTAAAATAGTCGAAAAAAATAAGAATACTACTAGCTCACTTACTGGTCTGGTGTATTCTGTAAATGATTAAGTAACATTTATTGTGCAATATCTTGTTAATTCTTTAAAATAATGGATTAACATGAAATGACGTGACATGACCAGTGACGTGAAATATAAAGCAGGAGGAATTGAAAATTTACCCGGACGTTGGCGTTACAATATTCATTTAGTGATTTCTAATTCATGATATCCAATGATCAGAAGCTTGGGTAGGCATTCATTATAACTTTAAGTATAAAATACTTTAATTCAATTTATGATTTTTAAAATTATATTCTAGTGGTCAAACATCAAGTCATACACATGGATTTGATGACGTCATCACCAAAGTAGCAGACGCCATACCAGGTGATGGTGATTTAAGGAAACTTGGTCTTAAGCTTGGAGTTAAAATGCATGATATCACCCGGGCATTACAAACGAATTGGGAAGGACCCTTGAAGACCAGCAATGGTAACGTGATGATGCTCCAGAACTGGGCAAAGAAGGTCAAATCATTCGAGAGACTTCATATTCTTAGAGCTGCTCTCCTAGAGGCGGATTTGATAGAAATAGAGGAAACGTGCTTGCCAAGAAAAGGTGAATAAACTTTTTCAGAAACTTTTAAGACTCGCAATGCTACGGTTTTTAAATGATGGTTAATACAAATTACCCTCATCGTTTGGCGAACCCAAATTGAGCATGTTAATTTTCGGTAAAAAGTAATCATAATTGGAAAAATTGGCGCGTACCCAGTTGACGTTTATATTTTCTGAAAGTTTGTTGATAAATAATTATAAACATTTGAAATACGAAACGTGCTCCGGCGATTATTTCTCCGCGATCAATATTTCATACTATGGTTGCATAATTTCTTTATTTAAAAAAAAAAATCTGAAACCACTTTGGAAGCGTCTGATATCAAAGAAATGTATACTAATGCCCCATTTAGGGGGGGGGAGATTTTTCCATAAATCTCCTGCTTAATTCATGTTAACAAAATAATATGTATTGCTTGTTTTTCGGCGGTGTATTAAACATTTGTTCTTCTTCAGATCAAATGTGATTGCAATTTAAGGAGTTTGCAACTAAAACACCGTCTAATGAAACATTATTTATAGGTCTGCTGTCACGGATGACTGAGCAGCAGCATTTTCGAAATTTATTTTCAAAACTCTCCTTGTACCACGTTTGGGCTGTAGCAATGAAAGTGAGCCAAAGCCCTTACGCGTTATTATTTCAGTCCGAAATTAATAGCAGTCTTAGTCACATTGATTTTGAAAATTTGACTAGGAAAAGTGGCAATGTCAACTCAGACATAAGAAAGGCTCATTTACAAAATAAAATCCATGATGTTCTCTTTGTTGGCGTCTCTCCCATTACTCTTTTTCCTCTTTTAAGGTAAGCCTTATCATCGCATCATTAGAAATTGACAATGTTTACTTAAGAGATGCTATCCTTTTTTCATGAAAGTCTGCTGTCACTACCTTCGGAAGTTATCAACAAACGTGCTTTCTTGCATTTAATAAACCTTTGAGATTAGTGAACCTCTAAGCTTTCATGCGCTGTTCAAGAAAAAGACCAACATGCTCCTTATTTATCTTAGGCATCTGAAATTTTGCAATAGAAACATGCTCCTTATTTATATTAGGCATTTGAAATTGTGCAATGGAAACATACTCCTTATTTATCTATAGGCATTTGAAATTGTGCAATGGAAATGACATGAATGGTCTTAGACAACATGAGACAGGCAATTAGAAGGCTATTAAAAATACATATGTTTATCTAGTGGATTTAAACAAGGGACTGTGAAAGCTAAGATATATCAAGAAAGCACTGACGCATGAAGCAGAATTAAACTTTTAAAAGAATTCAAGATGCCTAGTAGCCTGACCCACATTCGGCGAATCAGCCAATACTTGATATATGGACTCGGAGATTTTGACGGCATAAAACAAAAATAACCTTAGGGCTCAGTCACCCGTGGCAGAGAAATATGAATAGACAGACCATTAGACAGAAACCAAGCTGCTCTTTACCGTTAAATATGGTTCAAGTCCACAATCTATATGACGTTTTAATCATAAACTAACATAGTAAGGTATGAAATAAATAGGGGGATCCCAGTTTAGGGGGGGGGTTAGACATGGGGAGTTGTAGAAGGTTGCTTTGAAAATATGCTGTTGGAAAAAAATAGCCGATTTGAAGATTACTTGAACAGAACCTCATTTTCCATGTGTGAGGTTTTATATAAAAGATAAATTAAATTTCCTACAAGTGGATATAACATTTAACACGTTTGGGGATAATTTGCATGGCAGTTTTGAGCCTAAAATGCTATTTAAAAAAATATATAAAAAAACACTTTTCCCAAAAAATATTGATTGCCCTAAGATGCCTATTTTTCCTTAATTAAAATATTATGATCATTTCTGACTTTGGAATTCTTGAAAACTGTCCATAACTATGGGTAATATTATGCTTATCTGAACAAAAAGCTATAGCGCTCTATAGTCAACACTTTGATGTGAGTTAAAATGGCGACAGTGGTTACTAACGACTGTCTTCTCATTAGCAACGGTAAGTATGGTGAGATGAAGAAAAATACACATTGCAATTAGATGCTATCATCAAACAGATGACGATTTGATGGGAAGTCTGATGTCATATGATGCAGTTTAATCAAATTTTGATGGTACATCTCTCAAAGTTCCCGTTGCTATGGTAATAATATGCCTAGCAACCGATATATATATATATATATATTTTTCTCAGAAACGAAATTAGGCTATCGGTCAAAAAATACCTGAAATTAGACCTCATTTTGTAGTCTAAAACATGTGAATAGTGCATGGTGTCGGTCAGAACATTCCTATCCCCTCCCTTCTTTGAAAGCCTCCCATGAAATTCAAGATAATCTTTGGAATGAGGGCATTATTTTGTGTAGGTCATGGTTTGTTTTCAGAAATAATACAGACTATCGGTGGAGCGATACAAAAAATCTTGATCCAGGTGAAAGACGTGGTTTTCAGTCTGGTTCTTAAAGAAAGTGGATGATAGGGTTACGAATAAACACCCTACCTCCTTCTCTACCTCCACCCCTCTCCTAGAACACAATTAGAGCAATCTTCATAAAGTGCATGGCAATCGATAAATGGGTCAAATTATTTTCCAAGGAATATTTACAATACAATGGTTAAAATTGCATGGAACATGTTTGTCGATGTCTTTCATTTCACCCCCTCCCCCTGCCTCGAAAATTAACCTTAATTATTTGTTTTGTAATAATAAATTAATTCACCAGCCATGTGTAAGATAATAAGAGACCCGGATTCAAATGATAGATTAGTATTACTCTCTAAAATTTAGATACATGAAGGTTAGAATCAAAACTTGCACCCGTATTTGCGTACCAAAAGCCATATGATGTAGTGGGGGTGGGGTGTCGCAACATTGATAATTGGTATTTGGGCAACTGTCACATCATATCCAGGCAGCAAGGTGCCAGAATTACCTAGTATGGGCACGTAGTATAAAGAGTTGCGATTGTTTCAAATCAATTGCTACTTGAAAGTAATCGCAAATTTGTGCTTAAGAGAAAGGAGTTGCGATCGATTCGAATCAGTTGTACATTTGAAGAGGGCACACAAAAGGAGAGCAAAAACATAAAAGAGAGAAAGGGAAAGAGGGGGAAAAGGACGAAAATTGTTTATCTTTAGGAATACATGCGCCCCATAAAGCAAGGTAAAGTTTCATAATCAATATTAAACACTATTTTTATA
>BEXV01002412.1:8368-29617 GCA_003118195.1 Hemicentrotus pulcherrimus
GCTGTGTCATAGAGCCGTGTCACAGGTCAGTAACCCACACTTGACCGCACAATTTTTTATTACACGTTCACATATATCACATCGACTGAATAAACACACCGACAGCCCAACACACAAGCAAGGTAAAACACTTTGAATTTGCTTGTATATTTGTTTATACAATGTATTTGTTTTTATATGTGTTTGTACTTCAGAACCTGAAGAAGGCCTCACAAGCCGAAAGCTCGCAATAAACTTGTAAATTACAGCTACGTCTCACGTTCCTAGACCATTTTCTTCACGCTTATATATATATATATATATACATATATATATATATATATCAGATATATTAACAGAAAGGAAGTGATACCGACTCATAGAGCATCTATTGACAACAACAAATTTGTTCAATATTTTTTGTCCTTTCAAGTACTACTAATATTTGACTTGTTTTATGGAAGTGTTTTGCTCACAGAGTACAATAATATTGTCTGCCATAGGTTGTTTGTCCAGATGGACATGAATGACAGATATAAAGGATAAAGATTATATCAGATAAAAACACTTTTCACCAGGAAACAATTCATACCATTATGTGTTCAGCTTTTGATAAAAATGCTTGCCAGTAGGGATAGAATTAATACATGAAATAGAATAAACATGTGCATATATTTTTTTGTAATCGATTTATAATGTGGCTAAAAATGTTGTCCTTTTCATATAAAAATTGTATTTGAACTGTCTTTACTTTTCAGAAAGAGAAAAATAATTCCTTCAATGGTAGAATTTTCGATCATGAAATAGATTTCAGTTGATAAAAAAATGTTATGTGAGCTGTTACAAGTTGAATGTATTTTACAAAAAAGTTTGTAAAATGGTGATCAATGAATTAAAATGTACATTTTCCAAACTTATTGTTTGTCAAAGGTTTCTATCAGGGGTTTTCATTTTTCTTTTGTAGTAAATTACATTTTTTTTTAAAGAGGTAGAGATTTTGAAGATGTTTTACTTATTTTAGATGCATCATATTACAAAAGGCTGATGCTATATTTATGTTAAAGTAAAGGGGAAAAGGTGTTGAGAGGGAGAGAGAGAAAATATTTATTATTACATGTATATATATATATATATATATATATATATATATATATATATATACCGGTATATCCACCCCTATGTTGAGAAAGAGAAAGGGGGAGGGAGGGAGAGAGAAAGAGAAAGAAGTACCTTAATTTAGACGTGGTCTTTTTATAATGACTTGCTTGCTTTCTCTTGTTTACATTCTCAATGAAGTAATCCCTTTAGCTCGCTCAGGAACTATACTGGGATGGTAGGTGAGGGGGTAGCTGCAAGGAGTGCCCAAAGATATTCAATCATACAAACGCTATCAAATATTGTTCATTGTATAATGATTGTATATATGTAGAATTGTAGATTTAAATTGATGAGAGAGAGAGGGAGAATGGGAGGGGGGAGGTTGGGGGAGAATGATTGAGAGTTGAGACTGGCAGCGTGCAGTGGGGGTGGAGGAGCACAGCGCCCCCCTTTTTCAACTGCCCCTTTTACTTCACAAAAGTGCCTCATTTTCTTTCTCATAAATGCCCCTCTTCTTTTGTAATAAGTGCCCCTCTTCTTTTTTAATTGATTCTTTTCCACTTTTTTTGAAGTACCCTAAAGTGCCCCTTTTTAATCCAGATAAGTGCCTCTTTTTCATTCTATTAAGAGCCCCTCTTCTTCTGTTTTAATTGCCCATTTCCCAATCTGAAAGGTGTCCCTTTTCATCTCTGATGAGTGCCCCTTTCTAGGTATGAACAATTTCCTTTGTGTGAAAGGCCATGGATCCGATGGAGAGGGGCAACGCCCCAACTTTCGTAAAAATGAACTGCTTCTTTTAGGAATATCTTTTTACTCGTTTTCAAAGCTATCAAATATCCCCCTTCTCTAGAAAAATAAATAAAAAGCGTGCCTTTTTTACACTAAAACGTTTGCCCATTAAACTACCATGAAATATTGTATCCAATCGCTAAAAATAGTATTAACCTATGATACCTGTCATTCATTTAAAAAAGACTATGACAATATTTTGCTATCACCTCAGATCTCCCCAGAAACAGTAGATTTCTCACGTTTCCAAATTAAGTGCCTCTAATGTAAAGCGACTGAGAGCATTTTTTCTCAAATTTGCTACAAAACTCGTGAGATCGCATTTACAGCTTTATCTCCTGAAATATATTAAAGGTCTCCTTAGATTATGAGATTTTTCTTAAAGCCCCCAGCAGAGTTGGCTATTTCCATCTAATAATGAGAAATACTCGGTCGCAGCGTGACATCTCACATCTTAAAAATGTCTCCCGTTCACTTCGCTCATTTTTTTTACAAACGAATAGAACATCACACACAACTGTCAGTAAAGAATAGTGCTAAAGCAGTATTTTCGACCACGTTAAGAACAAAATCTCGAAGTTCATTTCTGATAATGTATTAATACATACATTGTAGGGGTAAAAGTCTAACATTCATAATTTGTACGCTTGAAATTTCTCCTTTGTAGATGCCCCCTCTTTCCCAGAGAGTGCCCTTTTTTCGGTACCCCCCCCCCCACACCACCACTTTGAAAGACGATCCGCCGCCGATGGACTGAGAAATGATAAGTACGGTGTTTGGTAATTAACTACCAAACGACTTTCCAATCCAATCCAATCCAGGTATTTATAAGGCGCCAATATCTAGTTTCCTAATCAAAGGGGCTGATAAGACTTTAAAAAATACCCAAAATGTCTGTTCATGATTTTAACAAAAAAGCAGTGACTAATTGTAAGCACTCTTTATTTTGTACATGTGTAACGACTTTTTTTTTCTCTCTTTGCTCTTAATAATATGCATCTAGCAATATTCATCATTGTACATATACAATGACATTTGCATTATTTCACTTTTATAAAGCTATTTGTGTATTTTCACCTTTTACATGTTATTTTCTTTGGACTACATATTTTTCTTTATCTAAAAATTACACATTTTTTTTCTTTCCGTTTTTGTTGTTGTTGCATTGGTCAACATAGACAAGAGTCATTCTAAGCTAAGATATCAAGCATTAGATAAACGTAAGTTCAAGTTTCGAAGCGTCTTTGCCCAATAACATTTTGTGTCTTTGATTTTAATCTTTATCGTATAAATGTAATTTCAATAATATAAGAAAGGGGAATGCAAGAATCGCCCCCACACAGTTTTTCTAATCTCTTTTCGCAGCCCACAGGTTCAAGACCATTATCATGAATGGCGCCATCTTCCACGAAGCGTTGATCAGACATGTGCTTTATCCTCTGAAGTTGAAATCTGCTTGGTACAGTAACTACTCATGAAGAAGAGAGAAAACAAAACACTCAACAAGAGTTGCAAATGAGGTGCAAAGCGCTTCAGATAAGGAGTGTGCATGCACTGATAGGTTCGAACAGTTGTAGCTCGAATTGTAAATCGCATGCAATCTAATAAAATAAAATAAAACTAAATCAATCATTAGGATCTCGCGAATGAACAGTAGAGATACAACTGAAATGTGGCACTTTTGTTTTCCTTCACTTATTTGATCATTATGGGAACAAAGTATAAACAAAACAAACGTGGAAGGCTTTTAGAGCAGATGCATTTTTGTAACCGTACGGATTTGCATCAGAGAAAATATTACCAAATTCTGCCTCACCAGTATATTGAAGGCTAAACATTTAATAACATGTTTGATTATTTGTTAAAGGTTTGGATTTTTTTCTTCCCATATGTGAAATTCCTCAGTAAAAAGTGAAATAATTTAGCGAACATTTCGAACTTGTCTTTTTATTGTAGTCTTATTTGATGTTTTTTGTGTATGGGAGGGGTGGGAGATATTCAGTAGATGCTTGAATGCTAACATACACGTGGGAAGCTGAAAATACGAACGTAGTATGTTGAATCAAAACCATGACCACATGTGATTGTGAGTTTACGACATTAATCTAAAACGCACAAAAGTACAAATATTTATTTTGTACTCTTTTCATTAAACAAAAGGAGTGCTCCTGTAAGGTTTTTGTTTCCTTCTTGTCCTATCGCGGACATACCAATTATGGCTTAATATACTTAACAAAATAACGATGTGGTCTAATAAGATGTATTTTCTCTAGTTTTGTGTATATGGATGATATTACAACTACATCCAGACTACTAATTTTCTAGAACAACTGCCACTGGGACCGATAGCGCGAGAAAAGTGCCCCTGTAAGAAAATAATCCCAAACGGTTAAACTTGTAAAAGTACTAGCCCTTGGGGAGGGACGACTCGGGTTTAGAGTAGTTTGTTAGATGATAGTTGTTCTAGGTGTCTATCCAGGTGAGTATTCTATGGAGTAGCTGTCCCAGAATCCTGGACGTTGACAGCTGAGGTGATATCAAATTGAATATCTGAGTGTCGCTGACTCCCTAATTACTATTGTCAAAGAAAATCATGCAGATATGCGTTTATCCTGTCAGAATTTTGCAAAAAAAAACACGTTGCTTTCACGATTCTTTAAGTAATAATTACATCATCAATACATTATCTTAATATTAGAATTACGAACGAGAATTTCTTTCGGCATATCTGTTAACATTACACCCTTTTATCTCCACGACCGCGGTCCATCACCCCTTCCCCNCCTCCCTTCCCAACTGAAAGCCGCAATCCCGCCTTTTTTAAACTCCTTTACTCCCACATTTGTATACTGATGGTGAGTAAAGTGTGCAAGCAAATACTAGAACAAAGAACCCCACCCATTAAACGAGAAGCCGCAATCTAACAAAATATCCGCATTGTTGACTTGTTTTGATTTCTCGATATAATGCTACTTTGCCTTTCCTTTAAAACAGAATAGGGTTGCTAAATATATTACTCATTGCGAATATAGTATCGAAAATGATATCGCTAGTGATATTCGTTTGTCTCGCAATGTGGTCAATAAGGAATCTAAAAGAAACACGACGTGTCGTGCGCTATCTGCAACACAAACGAATATCACTAGCGATATTATTTTTGATAGAATAGGGTTGTTCACATACTCGTGATATGATATATGTAGGAAATCAACTGTTCATGTTCGACTCACTGATGTAATGCGCTCGTTGCATATTCGAAGCACGTTGATTTCAGAACATGGTGTGGGATATACACCATCTGCAGCATATTAATATCGTCTGCTCTCAGTCCTCGGTGTTGTCTGCTTTTCCCCAGCTTAATTTGAACACTGGTATTATCCATAAGCTCTTTGACCACGTCGGACAACACAGTGGTTTTACAATGCCCTTTATTTCGGATGTTTGGGGAAGAGTTTGACCGACTTACCTGATTAGACGAAGTTTAAATCAATTAGTGGGACTGCATGTTTTTTTAAGTTGTCAAGTGTTGTTCCGGTTTAGTTCAAACAGAGTTTCTTCAAATATTGATATTAGTTCAGAAAAGTCATTTGATTTATATCGATGGGTTATATTCTACCCTCGCGTAATCACGTATGTATATAGAATTTAGAATTTATAACTGTTACGTCATTTTTATCTAAGGGCAACACCAGTTGAATGGTAGATAAATGAGTTTTGAAATGACTTCTTGCGGGACTTGTTGTCAAACGAATCCTGTATCACATCTTCCAATGATATTCTATCGTTTTGTGAGATCCCAGGATTCGTACACGTTACGTGTGACTTCTTGAGGTTCATTTAGCTTTAGATACTTTTCTTTCTTTTGCCTCAAACACATAGCAGATTATATCCATACATAAATTTTATTCACCGTGATAAAGAGTGTATTTCAGTCATTTTGGGACACTGCCCCCGAGAACCATGTCTGTTACAGCAGTTACCTTAATAATCCTTTCATTAGCTCATTCGATAATAATGTTAAGATATGTTTCAAAGAGCAGCATAGTGACTGCAAAACAAACAGGCACACACAAGATTTTTGATTTGTTATTTCATGAGTTATTTTTATTGCAATGTATAAGAAGATTCAAAGCATTTTACAGTATTTAAGCAATGTTTTCCTTTGACTGCTTGCACACAAAAATCAATATTAAATTTTGAATACAGAATCGCATAATAATTCAAATTCTTTTGTCTATCATATCTGATATGGTCGGAAGGATATTCCGAGATCAAAGGTCTGTTGGTTATTGATCTTAGTACCTACTGGAACTACTCACATCACCATAAATATAGTGATCCACATTGTGAACGAAGTGTGAATATATCATAAAACAGAGGCATGTCTCTGTTGAAACGGTGTGAACAGGTGTTTACAGAGTGTGTTCATTCAACACTATGAAAGTATTCTAGATTCTCAGCATAGCCACACTGTGTTGCTTACACTTTGCGATTCTCTATGTGACCAGCGTGTTATACATGGTACAATCAACACATTAGTATACATTGATTATTTAAATCCTCACTGTGGTAACAATATGAGGTGTAAATTCTTTTTTTTTCTTTGTGACCACAGTGTGTGGACACATTTCCTAATATATAACGTTGAAACTAGTGTCGACTCGGTGTACTAAAGTTTCACTATGACCACACCGTGTTACAGTGTGAACACAGTTAGACCATATTTTTAACACTATGAAAGTGAAAGAAACTGTGATTCATACATTATTTGATTTTCAATGTGACCATAGTAGGTTACAGTGTAAACTCAATGTCAGCACATACATTTTGATTCTTGGACTAGTTTGTTTTAGGGTTCATATTGTGCATATTGTCAATATTATGGCGTGCACCAATCCAAGTTACTGTGGTCTTAGTATGATAATCTCACTACGACCAAAGTATGTTAAAGTGTACTGTCAACCATATGAAAGTGTTCCAAAACCTTAGTTTGGCCACACTTTGATGTGTGTACTTTATGATTCTTGCTGTGACTACATTGTTTAGAAGTGTAAACAAAGTGTACCCATACTTTCAACACTATGACAATGTCTCAAATCTTTATTGCGGCCAACTATTGCTCTGGTGATCCTCACTGTGACCACAGTGTGTTATGGTGTGAATACAGTGTATTCATATTGTCAACTCAATATGAGTGTACCGAATCCCTATTCTGGTCTCCCTGTGATTCATGGAATTGTTATTATCACTGTGACTACATTGCGTTACGGTGTAAACGCAGTGTTTTCATATTGTCAACATAATATCAGTGTATCAAATCCTTCCCTTTTTGGCTCTGTATCGCTGTGACCACAGTGTGGCACAATGTGAACACAGTACATTCGTATTTGTGAAATACGAAAGTGTTTTAGATTCTCACCTTGATCACGATATACATGGCATTTTATGTATCCAGTAGTATTATAGGAATGGACAGAATATCATGTTTCAAATCATAACCACCTTTAAAAAAACATAAATATGACAGAAATGATAAAATGAAATAATCACATTAAGGAAAAATCTAAAAATGAGTCTTTAACTACTCGGACTGAAGGTAGATGCTATATCAAATACACCCTCTAATAATGATGTATTGCGCAGCGGTTATAATTACAAAATAAACGTGCAGGGCAAGGTGTATGTCCATTTCTCTTTTTTGCTTTTAAACTTACTTAGGGACTGTTCAACAATTTGCAAAAACTATTAAAAAAACTAAACCGCCTATATATTTGATGAGGCATTAGAAGGGTCTGCAATATTAATGGGTTTTTTTTAAACGCCAATTAACCCTTACAATCTGTTGCAGGAAAATGTATTGAGGGTCAAGTTTCCTCAACGTTTCTACAATACCGTTTGAGCATCCCATTTTGTAATTTACCCTTATCGATATGTCCAAATGTCTGAACATGGTCAACACTATACCTTTAATAATGATTGATCTCGTTGAGCAACCCCTGCTAGATCAAGTGAAAAAGCTTGTACAAAATGAGAGGTAGCCAACTTACTGCTTACCCATAAGACTTTGCTGTTGAGCATGGCCACATACCTTGTACGTTTTGATGTCTTTGACCTTGCATGTATAAAAAAATACTCTAATTTTTGTTATGCTTACGTTCATGTTCATCCTATTTATAAAAAAAGTATCTTGTCTGCCAACAAATCAAACGTACAAAATTAATACGACATTATGTTATGTAAATCAACAATTGATTGCTGACACTTTTTTCTCCATTTGTTAGGATTGGTCTTTAAAAACTAATCTTTTAGTTTGTGCGTTGTTGTACTTTTGTTGAAGAGGAGGAGAGGGAGGGAGCATGCATATTTTATATATTGAGAGTCAGCTATATTTCTCCTACATTACTATATTCCATTCTCTATATTATAGGTGAATGGTTTTTACCCAAAATATTTATTGGCGAGAAGAGACGCAGAGAGGGGTCACACCCATGATTATTTTGAAACAAAATTGAAACATCACTGAAATAGACGTTTTCCTGTCGAAAAAAGGACTTTGGATGAAGGAGTAAACATATCCCATTTATGAATAGTGTTTGTTGCAATTTAAGTGAATCTATGACCAAAGGAAGGACAGACTACTCCACCACCATGCGTGACTAATCAACTTTACAGTTACAATTGTCCTTCTTATCAGTATTGTTATCAACCTTTCATTGTCTTCCATGACCATTCATTCATTCATTCGTTGAATATATACTGTGTAATATCTATAAATTGTAACTGGTAGTAGGGCAATACATCCATTTCCAGAATTATAAAACTTTGAGGGTTATACTATACATCTGTGCACGGGTCGTCCTGCCTTTCCTAGCCAAAATAAATACTACGATGAGAACCAGTAGGACATTAAGATTAGGAAATAACAATGAAATAGTTAGATTCGCTTGGAAGGTTGATAACCCAATCATTCAGATCAGTATCTACTTTAATATGATGTGAGTTGACCTAGTCATAGCTAATGAGCAACAAATGACCCAAGTGAAATTCACTGGTGCCTAATTGGTATATGGTTTTAAAAGGATTTCATTCACTGACCATAATACTATCAGGCAAAAAATGAAATTATTGTGAATATAGTTTTCGTTCATTGTGAGTGAAATAGAAGTATCATGAAATATCGTATTTTTTCTATTACTCCATATATTAATTAAAAATTTACAAAATGGCATTGCCTTTCATTGTGTTGCTATAATTCAAAGAATAAAAAGAAGTCCTGCAACGTTAGGCTGTCAAGAACAATTAGCCATTTAAGATTAGAGAAACACTACTGTATACGTTGGTGCATTCGGTCATTTAGTGTGACAAACAGAGGTAGACGTGTACAAAACATAATAATTTAAAAACAAGGTTACTGTCTCGCGTTTGGTAAATCATGAGAAATTGAAATATCTTTTTTCCTTAAATTAATTAACCGAGAATATAACAAATTAGATTGGGCATGTATTTAATGGAGGGAATGTCTTGTCATAGTATGGATGAAAACGAAAGGAACTTGGCGACATTAGTTACTACATGATGCTATGCCTGTACACAAGAACGCTTAGAAACATAGTTGATGATATGTACATTAGTCGGCAATACACAGATAGATGAATCTGTTCATAGCTTGCAGTAATGAACTAAAATACGACATTGGTAATTTTCTTAGAGAAAAACGAATTTCGCAAGTTTACTGATCGAAATGTTACAAATTACACAAGCGGAACTATACATATAAAAAAGATCTATTTTTCAAAGGAGACAACCTTACTCTTTCGAAATTGCCCAAATATCTTGGCAATTTCGATTATATAATAAATTAGCATTTTCGAGTACATTTCTATTCATATCAAAAGAATGTCACTTTTATACATATAATTAATCACAGAAACATAGTGTTTGACATTGGAAGTTGATTTCAAACGCTATACAATACTTGAATACATCGAGTCATTTAGAAAACGATAATATAACATTTTGGAACAATTTGTACAAGAGCAAAGCGGAATAAATACATACGTTCTATATTGAAAGCAAGTAATATGACATATGCAAAATATAGACAGTTCTCGTTTGTTTGACCGACATACCAACCAGACAATATTTATCAATGTGTTTAAGGACTGTGGTTCGCTGCAAGGGGCCCTAAAATAAATGGAGGAATGACTGCACAGTATGAATACAGAGGATATGTATTTCCTCGTACAGAACGACAATGATTGTTAGCTGATGTTGAACACCACTGCATTTAATGCAGCATCAACAAGAATAAAGGTACATCAATAACTTAACAGTCTGGTAAATATAACTCTGGTATTCCTAAAAATACGTTTTTTTTTATGTTTTGACATCTAAAAGCGACCTTCTACTCTTTGCATATTGCCCATATCGACCACTACCTGGCTTCTGGTTTAATAGGTACATAGATGAGAGGGAATAAAATAATGGGAGCATTCAATTGCTGGCTACATGAATTATCATGAATGTGTAAATTTATCATTTTGTTCATTGTAACTCTCTTTTTTACGAAGTACAATGTATGATATTGCATATGGAATGGTACACTTTGTCCTTACCGTTGTAGTATGGATAAGGTCAAACAGTTATACTATAAAATTATGTAGTAGTACATCAATGGGGTGCATAGATGGAGTGGAGTCTTATTGTAACGACACATTACCTCCGATATGTGCCTTATCTCAAACTGTGGCTTGAAACGAAATTTACAACTACCCTTTTCCTACCCCATAATTCCCGTCAACAGCAAACATACAACAATGTGTCACAGAATAAAACAAATCATATGTTTGCACCCCCTCTCACTCTAAGTTCCAGCCAGTCGGTCAAGTGATGTGAAGTGGTTTTTATTGTCCCAACTGTTCAGAAAGGGGGTCAACCTATACATCAAAGCCTAGAAATAATCTATCACTCATGACGTATTTGCCGAGTTTGTAGAGTCCTTGGGTGTACCAATGTACCCGTTGTTCTTGTCCTGTATCTGTATCTACGATACCCAACATATTATGCCTAATGTAACTGTACCACCGGACAGGCGCGAATGATGCGTGCGCGATCCATTCGTCACGCATGACGGCGTACGATGATACCGCTACGTCGTCGATTACCAAGGATCCCTGCCTGGTAACCGGCGCCACAGCCGTACGCCCCAACCTCGTCGTTACACTCACCACTCTCTTCGGCCGTACCTCCCTGTCGTGGTTCTGTCCTGTTGTATAAACAAATTGATTAGTCCGAACTTCGCTGGCAAACATGGCTTTACTTTGGCTGAAGCTCGACTCCGTCTCTGAGACGTATATCAAATGCTGTGGCGTGAGTTGTACTACTGATTTGTCTTCGGTCTCTATAACGTAAAATAATGTACTGTCGTTGAGTTTTCTATGTACTATCATGATGACATCGCTATAGTCCAATGCCCCGTCATCGTTGACCACGGCTACCTCATCACCTACCCTGATGTCCAACATACTTATGGTGCGTCTGTTCTTGAGGTATGCTTGAGAAAATCCTGGGAAACAACCTCCGGAATTTTTGGCTGCTGCAGATTCTACGACATGGATAACGAGAAAGAAAGGAAAATAAGGAACAGGCGTACATAATGCCCAAACGTATGGAAATTCGTATCCATCTTGACATTGATACTATACTGTAATGGAAATTACACTGCATCAGCTAGCTCCATTTGGCTATAAACACCCGATATATAGTAAAGTTATACAACTATTGTTCCTTTTCACGAAATCAACATTTCGTACCTCCTTGAAAGTATACCCTGATATGACAGTATAGCAGATAAAAATGTGCCCTACCAGACTCGCAATGATCTATCACTTTAAAAAATAACATTCTGATTCAATAAATAAATTGTGAATATCTATATGATACAATGATCAACTACATTAAGGTTGCCGATCAAATTTTCTTGTCCACTGAAATAACAAGCACAAAGGACATTAGTTATTGGAATTGTTGCAAATATGCAGATTGCATTTAAGAAACATTGTTTTGCTTGCTTTCACAACATAGAATGGGGATTTAGATCCTATTTACAATCAGCAACCAATCCTCAGGTAAAGGATGGGAAAGCCAGTGCCTAAAAAAAGAAATTTACTTGAAAGATCAAGGTTGCCTAGGATCAGGCAACCATGGTCAGATATATGATGATGGGGTCACACGGAGTCAGCCACCCTAGTCCCAGGTGGCCTACCTCCCTGAGACGAGGCAGGACGATAATACCATCTTAGCCTGGACGGTGTCAAAGAGAACCCTCTCTTGGGTTCATGGTGGCACGAGAGCAAATAGTGTCAGAAGCACCAAGTCTAAGGCCACAAAGACACACACGCCAATCACATCCCAACAAGAATAGCCACGATTCCAGGCACCCATTTTTTTAGGTCTTATCGTCATATTTACACGACCTGAAAACACATCCTTTCATTCAAATCTTGTGCGAAATACTTTTACCCATTTTTTCTATGAAAAGGGTAACGACCCGATAATCTGATTTCAAGGGACCTACGGAAACTTTGAGGAGCAAAATGTTGATTTTTTAACTTTGCCTGCAATATTCTTATAAAAAATAATTTGGGATTTGGGACAAATTCAAAATCCATTGGGATAGACTGTCGCCTTCACAAAAGTTATCGGACACTCGGCTTGAATCTTTGAAGATCTGGGTCAAATCTAGAAGACGGAAAATGACACGCTACAACTCATTTTTGTAGCTGTGTGGTGAGGGAAGGGGTGTTTCCATATACTATTATTATTTTGTACTGTTTTTCATAATATATCTTAATACCAATTACCCACAAAAACGTTGGCAATTATTTCGAAACAAAATTCAAACTTAGGCCATATCAATAAACTTATGCACCACCTACTGCTAACATTACAGTGACATAGTCCTCAATCCCAAAATTATTTATATACGCAATACAACAAAGTAACGAAATTGTCCTTGAGGTTATTATGTTTTGAAAGTGTTCACGATCGTTTTCAAATTTAAAAGCTTCTTGTTCGTACCTGACTTGACGGAGCAATGAACCCAGGCTTTACTTTCAAAGTTGACCCAATCAAAGCCAGCTTCTACGGCCAGGCGAGCCAGAGCGCCATATTTGTTCTTGTCTCGGTCACTGGTGGTGATGTCTACTGCTCGTCCTTCAGCATGGAGGGGTTCTACGTTCGGTTGGTCTTCGTCCCATGCCTCTACCACGCGAAGTTTAATCCCGGGCCATTCGTTCATTACACTTATGGCTAACGTGTTCAGTTTGTCTTTGCATCGCTTATTGGATAAAATTAGAAAGAGAAACACAATATAAATGAATATGACAATAAATTACGAAAACAAATGAGGTTGTGTCATTTGGCAGGACCTAAACTAAGCAGCCTATCCCGATGTAGATCTTTTAAAAGATTTTCTTGGTGTTGGTCATATAGAAAATCAGAGTTTGATTTTTTTTAAATGGTTTAAAAGAGGTCTTCAAACTGTAACTTGAACCATTGATTGGATGTCAACTGGTGCCCTAATAGAGACGAAATAAACTTTAGTATGAAAGTGGTTTTGGACTGGAGATGTGCATATAGTTAAGATCATAATTTCCAATTTCAAACAGAAAGCTTAGATATTGCAAGGTAAACTTGACGATTTTTTTCTTCTTTGATTTGGGCAACGGCGGCTTCGTTGGGGAAGAAAAAAAATAACAGCGTATCTCCTATTAGTTTTTCCCAAGTGATCCCAATTAAAACCATCTTTCCATCACGGTGGAATGAAGATACGAGAATAAGTGGGAGGGGTGATATTCCTTTTCTGGATAGATAACCTTTTAAAAGCCCCTCATGTTTATTCTGGACGTAAAAATCGTTTCATCAAATCATATTTTGATAAACGATTATCGTTTTTTAATATGATACTGGTATAGGTGAACAGTTTGATGCTATTAAAACTGCTGGGATGGTAACTTAAAGATATAGTTGAGTTGTGAAAGAAACGGTCGATCAGAAAAAGTTGATCATGTAGCATAATATGTATTGGTGTGTTCTGAAAGATCCTGGAGTTACCCAAATGATGAGAAATTTGGCTCAGTCTTGGTAAAGTAACAAGCACTGTACACAGAAAGATGTATATGGGAAACATGTGGCATACAAATCGGGCCTTGTTTTTAAAATGTTACTAAATGTCATATTCAGAATATGGAGGCATTTAAAGAGACATGCTTTTCAGGAGGGGGGGGGGATTCTATCATTTTCTTTCATACTTCATAATTACAACGATAACGCTCACATACTATTCGTCACCTCTCCCCAGAACTCAACCTTCTCTTTAAATCTAGGTTATTATCGTAAATCTCTTTTCTGCGGGGATAGATAAAATATTCGTCTTATGTGGTTATATTTGTGTATATATAAAAATACAAGATTGGGAAAAGGAAACTGCATCTTACACAAATGAAAAAAGAAAAAGAAATCGAAATAAAAAAAGAGACTGTAAATTGTATTCGAACAAAAACTTATATTTCAATGATTCTTTTTGACAGGATATTTTCAAAATGTTTCTTTATAGTCATGTGAGGGTAAATAGCAAATAAATAAACATTTTGACCCCAAAATCGTGATTCGTAGAACTCTCGAGCCATATTGAAAATTAATATAAACCGCGCATTACAAAGTAAAGTTTGATTTTAACTCAAAACAATATACGTCTGAAATGTGATAAACACCAAAAATATTGACTTTTTAATGTGGAGTACGCAGAATGATTTCCCACACAATTTATACACTATTTCCAACTCTATCCAAACAGCGTTATACCTATATTTAAAGAGCGAGCAGAAACAATATATTCTTATTTTAGCCCAAAACGAGGTGAAACGCCTTCTAAAAATATATGAAAGTAATATCATAACTAATAGTCTTAGGTGCAATTGGCACAGTTTGGCGTAACATTGATAACAACGAGCCACGTTCTGGCCTACAACCGTCGCACAGTTTGGATTCATAAGAAAACCACGAAGCAAGCCGCAAAGTTACCTCCAGGCGGGACACAGTTGACAAGCTGAATGAAGTGGTATCAAAGGTAATCAATGTATATCAAACTTGGCTGGTGGTTTACAACGAATAATTACAATAGAAGAAAACATTAAACTGTTGACATAACAGGGCGTGTACAAGAGCCATCAACAACAAAAGTGCAACAAAAACATTCTTCCCTTTTTAGTATTGTGTCTTTTTTTATCTGATCGGGAGACACGAAATTCATATGCGTGAATAATTGTCATGCAAAATGTGTCGTGCTCTTTGTGAGCAACATGCTTTAGGTTGTTTGATGTGCATTTTAAAAACATTCTCAAAACGAGACAGGCATCAAGGATTGAAAAGCGTTGACGTATAGTTGAGGGAAAATTATAAGCATGCAATGTTTTGAAAATGACATTAGTTATTGAGTTTGCAAACATAAATCCAAATAGACAATATGAATTATTCAACTGTCTTCAATGTAGAGGTAGGATTCTTTTTTCCTCAGAACATTTCAGAGTCAAGTCCCAGTTATGACTCGGTCAATAACCCAATCAATTCAGTGAAATCACCACCTCGGGCTCCATGATGATATTGCATGGATGAAGACATGTAAATGAATTCAGATTTTACTATTATTAATGGCGATGTTAAGTACTTGGAATACATTCCTCCAAGGGGATTACATCGCTCGGTGTGCATCTATCAAACACAGAGTCAAGTCATCAACAAGAAAAAAGAGGGAGAAGTAAAAACACCTTAAATTGGTGTTTTTCTGTTTTTTCGCAACAATTTCGCTCATAGTTTTTAAACTTGTGGTTGCTTTAAATCTTTACAATTCGTCTCCCTGGGCCTTTAGGAACATAATCTTTAGGCCTAAATTGTTTGTAATAGTGTTTAATTTGTCAGACTGTGGATCACATGGTTCGGTTCGAGTCGCGCTGCGATACTAATGCATTTGGCAAGACATTAATCAACATTTGCCACTCTTCACCCAGGTGGAATGATCGGGTACCCGGTAGGTAGCGCCTAATGGAAGCTCAGCTAAAGCCGGGGTAATAATATGAAACCATGTATTAAAGATACTATGTCCCTTTTGCAGCAAACATCAAATTCTGTAGGACTTTGCAGGAATTATGAATATGTCATGTTTGTCATGTATGTCCTTTCTGTGAACTTTAAACATTAGCAGTGTCCTATAGTATTCAAATTATGCAAGGAAACCCGTTAACTTGCTAGACGTCACTGTCAGACACTATTGAGTGACTGACTTACATTTTTTTCCTTGGTAACAACATCCATAAAATAAGTTGTAACAAGTACATGACCATTTGTCTACATCAATAACTCACTACTTGTCATGGCAAAAATTTAACTGATTGAATCTTTGTGCAGCACAAAACCAGACTATTACTTAAGTGATTGCAATCACCTAAGTCGATTCGACAACTTATGGTCGTCGTTTGCCATTAAAAGCCATTTTCAAACCCTATCGCTTTGAAGGAAGTTCTAAATTAGAATTTTTTTTCAAATGCCGCTATATAAATGAAATTGTTATTTGTGTTTTAATTATTATAAGACCATTCGTGAAAAGAGAAAAAAAAAAACGAGCCATGTAATTCCAAATCCTAATTTACATATAAAAAGGCTGTGACGTACCATAAAGGACTTTGAAAAAGAAAAAAAAATGCCTCTTAACTAAAGAATTACGTCTGACATCACATTCATGCACATGTTGCTTTCATGTTATAATGTCAGTAGTTAATGATTTAGCTTATGGTATCCGATAAGATTTCCTCTTTTTTTAGTAATAATCCATTATGTTGTTTTTCCATATAGCGCCAACTTTGAACGATCCTTTTCTAGTCGTAGACGTAGCATAGGTGCACTACCAACTGTCAATCATTATAATCGACGTTTGCTCTATATAGCTCATGGGCTGTGTATTGTACTTTTCATTTGTTCTGCATTTC
This sequence comes from Hemicentrotus pulcherrimus, assembly GCA_003118195.1. Taxonomy (NCBI): domain Eukaryota; kingdom Metazoa; phylum Echinodermata; class Echinoidea; order Camarodonta; family Strongylocentrotidae; genus Hemicentrotus; species Hemicentrotus pulcherrimus. The sequence goes on from BEXV01002412.1 coordinate 25,276, forward strand.
CCACCCCAAATTGCACTATTCAAATCCCTTGAATTAGAATCATGTTCCAACTCCTTCCCACTCCGAGTTTTCTCAAGTTCCTTGAGTGGAATTCTTATGACATTATGAATGTTATGTTATTTCGGAGGAGAGGTGGGAAGTAAGACAATGACGTCTCAACGGTTGAGTTTTTAACATATTTTTCAAGTCGTTGAACAACTTTCTTTCATACAGTATCCCGAGAGCAGAGTATTTTATATCATATAAGAACTAGGGTGATTGTTCCATCTTTGTATAACAAACACATACAGCAGGTCACATACAAACGTTAAACGTTTTCTCTATCTAAGATGAATGCATCTATGTTGATAGCCTAAAGGGTAATATTATGTTCTGCAAAGAAACACTTGAATGTTTTTCTTGGTCTTTTACTTTTTTTCTTTAATTTTCAGGGTGATTGAATACTGATGTCGCAAAGGGTAAGTAAATCGGATGTTTTTCTTTCCCTCAAGAGAAAAGATTTTTGAAAGAAGTCTTGTAATTTCTGCAATTATCTCGACCGACACGTACTGTTTGTCACCGTTTTGTGAATTCACACTTGGCAATTTGTTCCCTACTACAACAAATGTGAATGTTTGTCATTCTACTACTCGATTCTACAACGAAACAGAATCGTTCAAGTATCATGATGAACATATTTTACAGCTTTAACATGATAGCTACCGTCCTGACATTTGAGAAAGAGGGGAAAGGAGGTTGAAATAAACATACAGAAAACAGGGATAATCAGAGTAGACCATACTTTGAAAGGGTCATCCCTCCTTTCCGGGGCATAACGACGGATAGAACTTATTTTTTTTGCACTCATCCCCATCACAAAACACCTCAAGTGTTGTCACCACTGGGACGCAAGTTTGCAAACATTAAACAAGCCTGAAAACACACATTAATGACATAAAATTGCTTGACGGACTTTCAAAAAGTATTTTTCGGGTTCTGAATGTTCGTGCTTGCTCCACCGTTGCAGCTGTTTTAACACCAGATCTAATTCCCAAGTGTCTGCCCGATTATTTGAAGCTAGGTGTGATCTTTTAACAGTAAATAGAGAGTACACGAGTGCTAAATAGAGAGAACGCCTCACAATCGTTCCATTAAGGATCGACAAGAAAAGGAAAATAAGTCTACTTTAAGAGACAGAGATTAAGTGATAAACTGTGTACTTGAACGTGATCGAGTGGAAACCGAGTTGGAAGAGGAACACCAGAAAAGAAAAGCACAGAGGCATTTCATGAAAGAGGAGTAAATACACACTCAATATCGTTAAATGCTCTTTGAGTGTCTTTCTCTTTACAAACTCGCAGGTTCAACAGCCTGCATATGTCAACAGGCAGAAATTTATTCTTTTCTCTGTCAGTCTCTAATGTACACTACTTTATGGATTATACAAATTGTGGTGTCGTGTACGAGGCCTTTTTCTTGGGCGAGGCGGTGTAGAGGAGCCGCCAACATGACCAGGGCGCGGCATCTTCAAACGTAAAATAAACTCAGTCAGTATAGCTGCCAATATCTTGCTGTAAAGCACGCATGCCCAACAGGTGTTTCGGGAAATATAGGCTATTTGTATTAAAGAAGATTGTTTTTATTCTCCTGAACAAGCATTTTGAAAAATAATGGGAAGATCATTTAAGTAATAAAACGCTAAACTACGAAACCAATTTCGTGCTGAAACGAAAAGTAAAACATTCTACCATAACAGAACTTGAGGTCCTATCAAGCGGATTAGGTTATTGATAATTACATATTAAGTTTAGAACATAATAATTGGATAATATTTTACAAATATTATTTGTATACAATTATAACTTAGATCCCAAATGGGGAATGGTGTTGATTCGTGGCCTGTATATATTATTGCAGGCATCTGTAACCACACTGACCTAACATTTTCGAATTCGTCAATTTTTCTCCTCAAATGTATATAGCTGAAAATCTCTTTGATTTCACAACCTGATATAAAGATGGTTATTTTCTCAAATCGATGCACATATTACACACAAAATACCCGAACACGTGCAACTCAATTGCCTAATAAATTGCCTGTTGAGTTAATGACCTCAAAATCCATAGCTTTTTTTGTCGATGTTCTATACACGACGAACCTCATATTATTGGTGTGAAACTCAAAGAAAAGGGGTGATTTCCATGGAATAATTGTTGGGCAAATGCAAACGCTAAAAGCCGAAGTATGTCAGACAGCCAGAGTGAAATTGTCAAAAAACATTCCCTACAATTTGTCATCAAAATCCGGAAAGGGGACCTATTTGCGCGCATTAGGGTATTGTGTTGAGGTATTGAGGCGGGCGTTATTGCATTTTGTGGTTGACTGGAAGCATTGTAGCCACCCGTCCATTAAAACGTAGACTGTCAATCTAGTACAGGAAAGAAAAACAAACCAAAATTTGTGTATTGAACTCCTTTTTCTTAACGCTAATTTATGAAAATCTCATTCGAATTTTCGAAATTTCGTTTATTTCATAATACTAAATGTCTAAACGTTCACCATCACAAATCTAATATCTATCACTTACATGTAAAGGACACGCTCATATACAGTAATAGATAAGTAATATCATTTGTAAGTCATTCTCAGGCATCTCAGCAAACAATCCCGGGTGAAATTGCATCTTTACTTTAACTATATAATATACTACTTAGGTTAAAAAGAAATTAATGTTGAGTGTTGTGTACGTAAAATGTACACGTGAGTCATTAAAACAACAAAATAATGTGAGCAGGTGCACATGCGGGCACTTTGAATGATGACAATAATATGGTACTTGTTATTAAATGTTGGATCTAGAGGAAAGTTACGGCGTGACGGACATGAACGCTAATAAGAGGGCACAATTAATTTATTATTCATGGAGATATTTTGTCATTTTCATGGATATCAAATATTTTAAGTTAGAGGAATCATGTCAATCTCAGAATAATGCCATATGATTTAGATGAAGTTTGTGCCAGAACCTCTGCATTATGGTCAGGTCTGATTTATCTACCTTACTGTGTAGATCGTTTTTTTTATGGTATGATTGAAGGTTATCATGTATTGTTTAACGATTAAAATCAAAGTTCACCAAATAAGCCCTAAGCCTTATAGGCAGCAAATAATGGAGAAGCATACACCCCATGAGTCTAATACCCCCCTTACAACTCGATGCTCTTAGAAATTCGTAGGTAATCAAAATAAAGGATCATTCATATAAGTATATTGGACGTTAAAATACCAAGAGTGATTTTCCAATGTTTATATTTTCCCAATATTTGGGGCTAGATTTCCTCTCAATAATTCCTGTAAAGTAATAAGGTGCAGCCACTACAAAACATAAATTGTAATCATTTCGTGGAAGTCAGTTACTTTTGGAGACCTTTTAAAGACCCTCTCTTGACAGAAACACTTAAAATTATCTTGTTTTTTCTCTTCAAAATGAATTTAATTTTCTTTTATTTGAATTGAGCATTGTTCGTCGATAATATGAGGAATAAAACGAATACGAAAGAGAAAAATCATTTAAAGTTACAAGGTCATTTTCAGCGAAGTGTAAGATGACGTAAAAGTCAATGTTGGTACAATGAAATGTATCGGTGATGAATGATTTCCCAATTTCATTTTCAGATGAAGGAAGATGATCAACAAAATTTGTTTGAGGATTATATTCATGTCAACATGCATCGATCAATAATGAACAAAAAGACTAATAAATACACACCTAAATAGCAAATACTTGTTTGCCAGATTAGCGCAACTGAATTTTCATAATTAATTTTCATAGCAAGGTCCTCGGTAGGTAGGAGTTAACTAAGGGGAATATACACAGACGGGCTGTAAATGTTCTTCAGGGAATGCGTCTTTTTCGCTGATCTCTGTCTGTCTGCAGGTACTTAACACGAAGTAGCGGGATTAATCCCTGGATACGAGGGCAAGCGATGATTACCTACGTTCAAAGACCTGTGTAACGGGCAAAGATCAGTTTGTTAGGCAGATGAGGATTGGAAAGAATACAATTTCCCTTCCTAAGTCAAGTCAGCCCTATCAGTCAGAGACTGATATGTAAAGCATGCAATAACTATTTGTCATGTTGTAATTATAGTAACAAGTACTTAACTAAATGTAAGATGTTTTATATCATAGAATATGTATCAAAAGAACCCTAATTTGTTTCAATTTTATCAAGATCTTTTTAATGCAAAATTTCTATTTAATTCACTCACTTTCCTTCCTTTTTGTGCCTTTGTTCATGTAAATGTATTTTTCTGATATTTCATGTCTGCATTAGTCTTTTGAGCTATGTTACCCTCTTCC
>BEXV01002412.1:29986-42124 GCA_003118195.1 Hemicentrotus pulcherrimus
GGCTTATAAGATGAATTGAAGAATCTCCCACACACACACACGCACCCACACTAACTCACATACATCACTCATTGACTGGCTTATAAGATGAATTGAAGAATCTCTCACACACACACACATACACACACCCACAATAACTCACATACATCACTCACTGACTTGCTTATAAGATGAACTGAATAATCTCCCACACACACACACACACACCCACCCACACTAACTCACATACATCACTCACTGACTGGCTTATAAGATGAATTGAAGAATCTCCCACACACACACACGCACCCACACTAAGTCACATACATCACTCATTGACTGGCTTATAAGATGAATTGAAGAATCTCCCACAAACACACACACACGCACCCACACTAACTCACATACATCACTCATTGACTGGCTCATAAGATGAATTGAAGAATGTCAAGTGCAGGGCCGGCCCCCTTTGCTGCGAATAAATACATAGCGGCCCACACACTACACAAACACTCCTGCCATCCACTTTACTTCCACCTTAACCCAAGTGCTGCTTTTTTAAGAGCTCCGTTTAAACAAAATGTTGTTTTGTCTACGTTAACAAAGGCAGTCATTTTGACTTTATACACTCTGTACAAATTCATGCCTTGAGTGTACTTGCAATATTTTACAACAGCTGTTTATTAAACTTTTGAAAATTGTATCATTAAATATCTTACGTTTGATTGACCGTTATTAACTATTTAGTGACAATTGTAATATTCCATTGATTATTGTAGAAGATATAGCCAATTACGTCCAAATCGGAATAAGCAATTTATATACATGAATTTTAACAGCATAACTACTTTCAAACTGATACTTTTCAACAACCATATCGATAATAAGTCCGTAATAAATGTAAAACATATTATTATCATGATTACAAATGAATCGAATATTTGAATATATAGGTTTTAAATGGATTTGACGACACTTTGTGAAATAACGCTCTCAATAATACAGTGGGAAGTTTATAAATATAATCATACATATTGATATTTATACAGCGCCTTTACCTAAACATGCTCGAAGCGCTTAACATTAGTAAATAAAACAGAATAATTAGTTTGGTCTCCAAGTGCATACACTGTAAATTTGTTGTGTAAAGCTGTGTAAATTAATTCAAAAAAAAGTTGTGCACCGCATGAACCAAGCCTGGTTCATACAGTACACAACCTGGTTAACATCCCACACAACTCCACACAACGTCTTGTCAAAAGACAATTATAAAGAGTTTTCTTGGAGATTTCTCTTAATTGATAAGACTGAGGTGCAGGAACGAATGCTTTAATGGGAGACTATTCTAAATAGTGGGACCAGAAAAAAAGTTATATTTTGTTGAACCTTCTTTGAATCGATTCGAGGGATTTGCAGAAGAAGAGGATCTGACCTTCTGAGCGTATGAATATTTTGATTGCTCGATAGGACAAAACAGAATAGAAATATAGGATGGGATAAGGTTATACATAGATTTATAAACAATTTGTGAAACTTTATACATTATTCTCTTATGAACAGGTAACCAGAAATTAAACCAGTGTAGTTGTTTAAACAAAGGAGACACGTGATCATATTTTCTTGTATTTTAAACAATACGGGCTGCACGATTCTGGATTCGTTAAAGTTTACTATGTCTACTTCTAATGGTGATATGTAAACTAATTACACTATTCAAATTTATTGCTAGCATTTTTTTATATTCATCAATACGGCTTGAATCAAAGAACATATTATATTGCTCTGTATTTCAAAATTTAGAACGAGCTTGCAGCATTCCTGTTCCTTTTTTACATTTTATATTGGGCACATATATATCCTACGTGATGCCTAATACACCTATACAAATTATTATTATAACCCTAAGGCGCTGGCAACGTTCAAGGAGTACGTTCTCATCAGCACATGTTAACCTCACCTGGGTGGAGAGTGATAAATATTGATTAATGTTTTGCCGAAGGACATAAGTGTTGCTCAGTGACTCGCACCTCGAACCATGCGATCCACAGTCCGGTGACGACCACTGGACCAACACCTCTACAGTACTATGTAATAAATTAATCGAGGTATACCTGCCGAGCGTACCATGTCATGGTTTTGCTGGTGGACATCCCCTTCTACATCTATTATTTCTGTCACCATTGTTGCTCAATAGCTTATAATCCGTTACAATCACATGTAACCGTTTTATCGCTTCCATGTCATTAATTACGACCTGGACTTCCAAGAGCAAAGTCCGACTGTGTTTACTTTTTGGCCTATTTACAGTCTTCGGAGCAAAAAAATTTGTATTGCTTCGTTTTAACACAGAGCGGGGATAACGATCCCCTTTTATTGTCTCTGTTAATCCCCAACGTGTCAAATTGGCCAATGCTGTACTCTAAACATTGTTGATAGTGTTAAACGATCGGAATCTTTATTAGATTATTGCCGTATAAAAAAATAGTGACATCAGCTGTGAAAGGAATGTTAGATGTAAGTCATAATTTGCCAATAAAAGACCGATAGTGAAGTATATAGCAGTTCGACCGGGTGTCATCAAAAGCATTTTCTAAAACAATGTTTCCAGTTTTACAAATCTGAGATGCATGGCCCTACGTGTTTATCAGTGTGATAATGATGTAATATTAAAGTACTAATAAAAGTGCGCTTCCAAATAATCATGAAGTGCTTTAAAAAAGTAAAATCTATGAGTGATTGGTTTTACCACACTCTTTTTCCCCAATAGACTGTAGTATAATAATAAACTGTCCAAAACCATTTGGCAAACAGTTTTGGACATTTCTAATTCCAATCATAAATATGTTGATATTCAGACAGGCGATCGGCTTGTAAAGGTCATGGGGTTCCTGACTGACCTAAAGATTTATAATTATGATTGCAGCATGAGCTAAATCCAGGATTTTGTTTGGAATCTGAGGCAAAGATACCCAATCCCTTTAATGCTACTAAAATCAAAATAGTGTTTAAGCCTTAATATTGACTTAAATACACTGAGAGATATTGCCTGGTTGCATTACCGACTATCATGCTTTCCAATGTAATACTAATCTTTTTAGGATCCCTAAAGGTAGGCTACTATCTACTAGTTATTATTCTTAGTTTAAAGGAGAAGAGGTTGAACTGTGCAAGGATCCAAATCAAACCAAAACCCTTGAACCGCAATTTTACAACTACCGGCCTATATCTTTAAATAACCTTTAAAAATCTTTGTTTCCTCGAACAGATAATACAGCCAGTACTTGTTATTAAAGCCCTTAATCTCGATATGTCGATGCCCAAAACACTATGGATGGATGATTCGCAACTGCTGTAAAAGAATGCTATATAGTAATTAAACAATGGGTCTAATTTCACTTTCTGGCTCGGACCTCGCACATACCAGCACACACACACATACGCACCCACGCACATACAAACACATATATTCTAACGCACGTTATTCCACACACGCACACAGCATTTGCTGTAACTCTAAATGGTCATAATTCTATTTTGTCGGGTACGCTAAGTCCGTATTACAATATTACAGAGCTCGTTCGTTAATGTTGACGCCTTTTTAGCTGTAAAGTTATCCCCTAAGATTAAATACATAATACAGGTAACTAACGTGCCGATTTCACTGAAGGAACCAATTAAATACACAGTAATTTACATGCTGTTCCTTTAAAGTCTCCAAATAAAAGCATATAATGATATTGTTTCATCTGGTATATGATTTTGTTCTTGTTTTATTAATTACATAAGTTTAAAAAAATGTTCATTACTTTTGTAAGTCATCAGTATATAGATGTGAATATTTATACCAGGTCACGTTCTCTGTCCGTTTTGTTTGTGACAAACGAGCATTAAAAGAAATATAGACTGAAGAAAACTTAACACAAACCTTATTGCTATATTGGTTTATAGAACATCTGAAAGGCATTATGGGCTACTACCAATGATGTCATTTTTTGTCATACTGTTACTACCATTACCATTACTATTATTACAACTATTAGGCCTACTACTACCAATACAACTGATAATAATAATAGTAATAATAACAATAATAATAATGATACGTGCTGTTGTATTGTCTCTCTCTCTCTCTCACTATAATATATTTAATATGTATAGCCCTATGAACGTCGTGCCTTACGGACCTAAACGCTTTTTAAGAAGCCCATGATTTCTATTACTGTTACTACTGGTACTACATTGTACTACTTCGACTACTATCACTTTACTGTGATTAATTTTTTATTTTCTTCATAACTATGAGTAGTAACAATACTATAAGTGGTAGTTGTAGTGAGAGTAGTAGTAGTAGTAGTAGTAGTAGTAGAAGTAGTAGAAGTAGTAGTAATTGTAGAAATAGGATAATAAGTAGTAGTGGTAGTAGCAGTATCAGTATTATAATTAGTAGTAATAGTAGTACTAGTAATAGTAGTAGTAGTAGTAGTAGTAGTAGTAGTAGTATGTGGTTGTTTATATCGGTCTTAATGTTCAAAATATAGGATTAAGGGTTCGTTATAATGATGCTGATTGTGGTGGTTACGATGATGAGGAGGATAATAATAATAAAAATAATAATAATAATAGGCCTACACATGTACATCTGTAATCTATTTGTCAGTGGAAGAACAGTGTCCATGAACTCTGTTATCGATTTATTCTACTCGACTTTATCTTTTTTCGAGTACAATATGAGATAAAGTGAAAAATTATCGATGTAAAATAACAAAAAAGTCCTTCACGACGACGAATCGACGATAGAAGTCCGAGCCAAATGTTCAAAGTCTAACATTTTGATACAATCGTTTAAAGGAAATTTATATATTGAAAGGTATAAAATATATTCAAAGCATTACAAAGCGTACTTTATTTCGACTTACATCTGAGAAGTTCAATTTTGTGAAATCGTAACAAAATCTACATTTCATACTACAGAATAATTATGAATAAATGGCATATGTCCCTCTAAGTATCCTTTTGTTATAAAACGTTCTTTTATAGATTTCATCGCTTAAAATTCTTTTTATTGTACTCCATAACGACGTCTGTTTAATGTTTTTACAGAAGTAATTTTTTTTTGTGTTCTCTGTAAAAATGTAGGGGATTACTTTCTTTTGCTTAAATATCGGTTATTTGAACAAATCATTTATTTGTAGATAATTTTGCCCAAAGTGATATTTCCTTTGTGAATAAGAACTGACTTTAAAAAAAGTATACGTCTATGTAAACATTGAAGGAGGAGAAACGGCTATGTAATTTTAAGAGTAATATAATAATATTATGAATTTACATGATTCTCAAAGATGCATATTCTGCAAACTGAAAGTAATCAAAGCAGTATGATGAAATGCATGTAGGATTTGGTAGATGAATAATAACCAAACAAAAAACAAAAGGATCGACAGTACACTTTTCGTCTTACGGTATGAACACTAAAATGCACCATTAAGTCGACGATATCCTAAATACTGCACAGACCATGATTGCTCGAGCTAAAAATATGACAAGAATATTAGGAGTCCAAAGCCTTTTATTCGTGGTTCGATGAGTATGTGATGTGTGTCCAGATACCCTTAGGCTGTTAGGTCTAGACAGGTGAAAGATGTGATCTGACTTTCAAATCAGTTTGATCCAACCTTACTCATTGCAACTAGGAATCGCTTTAATTTGTCCCCTCTTTATTTGCCCTCTTGCAAATGTTGTTAACTGTCATCTATTATCCGTTTCCCTTTCTAAACTTTTCTATGTAATTTCCATTACTCATCAATAATTTTTTCTCTTTCCCTCTCTTATATAATATATATCAAATGTCCATCTTAGTATGAATGCCCTATGCCATTTCTATACTTTCTTCGTATTTGCAGTTGTATATTTCCAGTTTGTCGCCATACTCTCCCCACCCCTTCTCCTCTAATATATCTGCCTCACTTTTCTCTTAATTCCTTTTTTATATCGATACACTTAGCAATCAAACCTCACTCCATCTTGAAACATAGAACAAGATCAAAAAATTTCACACCAATCAAAAGTTCATATCATGGGTTCATCTTGTATATTCTTAACTCATCTTGCCACAACAGACACAATGCTCCATATAAGGGTAAAAGAGAACGTTTACTTTTAACCGTCGGAATTCGGTGCTTCCACCGATGCTCAGACGAATTCTTTCTCTCGTTTTTTCGTGTCAGAATCTACAATTTTCTTTCACGGAAACTCATGTTCAGTGTGTGTCTGCAGCGGATTGCGCGCCACTCCATCACTCTAATTACGAGTTTCAAATATCCCGACAAACCCAATTCCTGTTTTCCTTTCATTACTTACGATATTTTCTCCTCCACCATCGTGAATGGAAGAGACGATATCTACGTTATACAACGCCATGGTCTGCATCATTCGAGGCAAACGCACGAACGTTCAGCTACAAACGGTGTGCAGGAAGGTAGTATTTCAGTTCAAACGAAGCTGAAATACATTGTACACAATCACGACATCGAAATGAAAAAGAATCCTGTCAGCCAGCTTCATTCTGAAAAACTGTGATTGTGACAAAGCCCACTCTCCTGCCAATTTATTTCATTTCTATACAAGCTCAATGCAGAATAACTGATTTTAGGAGAAGGAATTTGGTAGATTATTGAAAAGGCCGTTCACAAAAATGTCATAATTTTAATTTAATGACACATTAAAGTCAAAATTTGAATATATATTTTTACATGCCTATCAATTTTTGGAAGACATTTTAAAGCGCTTAAGGAAAAAAGGAAAAGAAAAGATAGGTGAACTCGCGAATGCAGTAGTCTGTAAATAAATTAGAAGGCAAACATTTTATGGAAATGATTGAAACGTAAACAGAAGACAGAGAATATTTTAAACTTGCACGAAGGAAAAAATAGAAATTCTTCGTCCCAAATTAAGGCCTAATTACTTTGTACTCCGTAAAATGCTCAAATGCTCGTCATTAACTGTCGCAGTATTTTAATACGCTTGTACATCAAGCCCAAACACAATAGAATTAAGCATTTCGAAAGATTCCGTATAACCGTGTTACCTGATACTTATCTCTACTTCGTTCAATTACGATTCAATTAGGGTGGAAGCTTTAATAGTGATACCAATCAGACTGGCGACCTATAATACAAACGAAATATCACTTTCTTGATTAAATCTAAAACCATAAAGGAGCTAAATGGACCATTAATTTCAGTTGAATTTATTTATTGCTTTTTTATTCCACACCCCTAAAATCCTTAATCAGACATAGAGGTTTTTGATAAAAAAAAATACTGTTACATGTTTTGGAAATAGACAGTGTGTGTAATAAACCAATGATGACTTTGTTGAAAACAGGGAAAATTAAATTACTTTTTGTTCACATTTCAGCGTCACATTTAGTGATACACGGTCCTATAACTTGCCCTTTTGCCGTTTTATAAGTAAATTTTCGCACGCCCGTTCAAATCATCAAGGTAAAGAGAGGGAGGAAATATCAGAAAAGGTCATTTTAGTATGGTTTTCACCTTTTCGTCGCGATGTTATTTTTTCCCTTCCTGCAGGGATAGTGACTGAACGTTAATACTGCCAACAATTTGCTGCAATGACGCCAAACTAAAAGAGCGTGTACGAGGAGCCTGAAGCGATCCACCAGTGCAATCTCTGGTTACATTGCCCGCCTTACACGTCCCAATTTTGAATTCAAGTTGTTTGGATTTTCGTGCTTTTATTTGCAGTTTTCATTGTCAGGGAACCGCAACAGGAGTTCGAATGGCCCATTAGTTTGAGGTTTAATTCCGCCCCTTGTAACATGCCTCAGAGCGGGCAGAAACTTTAGAGAGACAGACAGGGGAAAAAAGAAGAGAGAGAACGGATGAAATGATCCAAAAAAGGACGGGGGAGTTTTCAGTCAAAGAAATCGTCTCAGAATACTGTTATTTTCTTTTCTATTCAACCATTTCGTCTTTTGTGGGTTATGCGAAGTTTGTCAAGTGCAAGTGGGAACTTCACAATAGAAGTAACATTCAGACGATCCTTGCACCCATTTGAAGTGAATACTGGGTCACAGGGAGCGTTCTCACAATATTCGTCCCATCATTCTCTTTCTCAAACGGCAAGGCTTCTTCTTACTTCTTTTTTTTTTTACAGTAAACTTTTCAATTTCATCGTTCGGGATGAAGGTTTGAGAATTTAGTATCGCGGTTTGCCTCGTAGTAATTTCATACAAACACGACCAAGTATGAACACGACTGTAACGTTTTGATTTCGCCTGGGTGATATCGAGTGGTGATGTATCACTCAGATGCTAATAAGGGGAAGCTCAATGCAGAGAATGTTGGTTTAAGAAGCTCAAAAGGCTAGGCTACTATACCTTAGAGAGTACACCAAGGCAGGTACTTCACGGGCCCTAACTCCCCGCATAATGACAGAGCTTTTGGGGGACAAAGGCTTTGGCTTTGAGAAGCAGGCAAAATATTTTGACATCTTGATTTCCATAAACTGTGTGCCCATTGCGCGACTCTAACCCGTGATCACTTAAGCAAACTTTGACAAGTAAGACGAACCATTAGTGTGAAAAAATCCCAGTGACTTAAGGACTTAAGTCTGTGTACAAAGAAGACATCGTTCTACATCTTCGCATAGATGTAGACGGTGTACTTCTTAAACACTTTTAAAACGCCAAAATACATTTCACCGTCTAAACATGTACAACATACATAATCAAGCGTTGCCTCATCTAATCATCTCGTTAATCGTGTTCTGCGGAAAAGTATTCATGAGATCAAGGTTTTTTTCAAAATCCAAACGAATGGGGGGAAATGATTGCCTGAAATATCCGCCGCTACGCACAGCTATCCGAAATTGATCACAAGAAAACAGTCATTAAATCGTTTGATCAGCAGACTTTATACGTTACATATTAGGTATCAGGGACAAGTCGGATTTTGACCTGTAAGCCTTACACTTGCATGCCTGATATTTAGATGTCAGTGTACAACGTGTAGTTTTAAAAAAAAAAGAAGGGAAAAAAAAGATAGTTCGTGTTAAATTTAGTACAAAATATTGCGCAGTACTTAAAATCCGAGGAGCGCTATAAATGGTTAGATCCGTTTTCAATGGGCTGATCATTCATCTTATTTTAATTTGTCCTAACACACATGCATATATGTATGTGTAAATATATATATATATATATATATATATATATATATATATATATATATATACACACACACACACACACACTCACACAGACTGTTGGGCATAAAGTTATTATAATTTTGTCTAACCTCTTTTATATTAAAATGATTGTGACAGCTTTGGTTTTGTAGTTTTGTTCTTGATATATATAGTTCTGAGAAGATATATATACTGTATACATCAAGAATATATGATATCAATACAGTTCATAAAAAGAGGTAAGGGAAATTATTTCAACTTTATGGCAACAGTGTATATAATATAGGCCTAACAGTTTGTATTATTGTCATTTTGTTCTCAAGGAGATATGCAATCGTGATAATGAGAATGTCGACATTACAAATGAAGGATATAAGGAGATAAGTGACTTCCTGACAGCATTACAATAGTTTCCTTACAGAACAAGAAGGAGTGTGCCTGAGAAAAAGCTTTGGATATTAGGATGGAAGACGAACATTATTACACATGGGACTGGATCGCCTTCCCAGTGATAGTGAAAGACGTTGTATTAATGGCGTCTCGAGCAGCGCCTAGCCTTAAGCACCACCATGCATTAACCCACAAAAATAATTGATGTTGTATCATAAATCTTGCCGCCGATGAATTTCTCGCAATGTGTTAATCGCCCACGACCATTTTCGCCGGGCGTAAAAATATGAAAATGAGCATGTGATAATATTCTTTTCTGAGTCTTCTAGCCTCGATATCATTTGTTTCTTACCATTCTATTGCCTTTGTTTATTGATCAAAGATCAAAATATGAATACGCATATAAATCATAAGTATATTCTATGTTGTTCATTTTATCTTTATTTTTTATCTAGGTTTCTTCTAAATATTTACTAGACTTTGAACATTTTATGTGAAAAGCTTAAAGTTCAGGTTGATATAAGCAAGGGCAACTTACCTGTGTCATGAGGCGATCTGCACCCGTGCCTTCTTCATCCTTAAATACAATATCATCGTTATTGTTTGGAGAAAGTGTGTTGAATCGTTCATCATTCCTGTTGATTCTCCCTTCAGGAGGCCCACTGGCACCAAATGTGTCTTCCGATATGTTGGGCACTCTCTGCTTGTATTGTAACGGGGTCCTGTTCCGGGGCCGATGTGAGGTCTTACCGGACCGGCCCGGGTGACAGGCTTGTGTCAATGCGATGAGACACAACACCGTGGTAATCTGTACCGTGAGCCACTTTACCATGTCCGCGCGAACCATGTTCGTCAGAGAATCTCCCTGGGCTTTAAAAATTGATCCACTTGCTCAACTTCCGATACCTCGTGGATTTACATTCCCCCTCCCTACCGCGAGCCTCATCGATAACCACCGTTTGAGCGACCCTGATAAGTTGAGCTAAAGCCAGAGCTTCATCATAGTTCTGAATCATCCACAGTACAATGTTTTTTATGAGGTTTCCAAGTTAGGGGTAAAGCGACTTTAAATTGACTTCCAATGGTATCCGCAGTTGTGGACACTATTTTGATATCTAAGCAAGACTCTTGGCTTGACGTTACCACCTCTTTATCCGCAAAATGTGTGACCGCTTCAACCATCCCATCTACCTTTTTATTCAGCGTCTGTCAGAAATACATTTAAAAAATGGCCTGTGCAATTCGAAGTCGAAGGACGGAGGGGGGAAAGAGGGAGAAAGAAGAGAGCATACAAAACACACAAGCGAAGTAGGGTCGCACGTTGATTGGTTGAAAATCAGCCGTATCCAAATTGTTTAATCAGCACCGTTAGTGGTAAACTCCTCAGACAGAGGTGGTTGCTCGTACCCTCTCAGATCGTCAACCTGTTCGCTCTATTCTATCTATGACCCCACCCTCGCGAAGATTAGAAATATTCGGTCCCATCCATCTGGAAGCTTTAAATTTTCAGTGTTTGAAAGCGAGACATTTTCTTTTGATGATTATTTCGGGGTAGCCCCTGAGTCTATGCAAAGAATCCACGTGTTTCATTTGATAGGCAGTGTCATGTTGCCCTTGCTGTGTGTGATGCATCATCACTCTAATCCAAACTTGTGTTCGATATTCACCACCGATAACATTTTTTTCGGACGATAGTTCGAATGCGCACATACCCCTCGGGTAAAGCACATCGGTGAATCAGGGAGACGGGTGAGTTCACATACAGTTCAACGTCGATGCCCCATTTCTCATCATATTGACGTGACTCGCTCGCCAATAGCACCATCTCTTTCACCATCCAAGCGAATGTAGAATTAAAAGAAAAAGAGGGAGGGGTGAAATAACATCAATGATTGCAAGTTGTTGCAAACGAATTCTCAGCTCTCCGCTTAGATTCAATGCTCCTAGCACCCTTACCAATATCAATGATTGACTGCAATGGTCTCTTATCCGCCACATCAAGCAAAAGGGAACCTTTCTACTACCTCTGATGAAACACTTTCGCTTATAGTCTAGATCACGTGACCGTACGCCAAATAGAATCCAACAGTAAAGGAATCTTTGACCAACTTATAGAGTAATCATCAAACATTTACTACTGATATAGTAGACAGTGGCGTATAAAATAAGCAAAAACGTTTGGGAGCATATCAAAAATCTTCATTAACACCACTCTTGCATGTTACATGCAGGCCCCGCGGGTCGTTTCTCAAATTTTTTTTGGGGGGGGGCGGCGGGGGCTAAATTATTTATGATCAGGTAAGTGTAGCGGGTGGAGCGTAAATTGGTGTGGGGTCCAGGGGCAGAGCGCCGGCGGGTGTCAAGGGGGCGGCACCCCCGGA
Organism: Hemicentrotus pulcherrimus; assembly: GCA_003118195.1. Lineage (NCBI taxonomy): Eukaryota > Metazoa > Echinodermata > Echinoidea > Camarodonta > Strongylocentrotidae > Hemicentrotus > Hemicentrotus pulcherrimus. Next base: position 41,944 of record BEXV01002412.1, read on the forward strand.
AGCACAGGGGTTTCAGGCATTAAATTAAGATCAGATGAGTATCTGATGAGTATTATGGAATACTCTCCCTCAATGGATTAAGAACAGCAGTTCTGCTGAAGTGTTAAAAAACAATCTTAAGAAATATCTGTTTAATTTAGCTTATAATTGATTACCATAACCTTTCTTGTCTGTACCTTCC
>BEXV01002412.1:51846-67621 GCA_003118195.1 Hemicentrotus pulcherrimus
GTATGGATTTGAACAGATGGGTTTTTAACATTACTTTGAAAGTGGATGTAGAAGGAGCATTTTGAATGTAGGACGGGAGGCTATTCCACAACTGGGGGGCAGCTACAGAAAGTGCTCTATCACCATATCTTGTTTTCACACGAGGGCCAGGAATCAGTTGAAAGTGAGAGGAAGTTGAAGCACGTAACCTGGAGGAAGGGGGTATAACATTTTCTAAAAATAATCTCAGAGATTCTTGGAAATACTTAGTATTTGTATGTTTTTATGAAGGTCAAAATGTTTTTGCACAGAATACTTTTCGAATCTAGAATGATTTTATTCATCTCTCCTTAACAATTATTTGTAAACGCTATTGATTTCTGCTACTAATTATCTCAAAAGCTCAAAAGTACAGTGTATATACTGACGTGTCAATTACTATTTTATATAAATATGAAAAGTATATCTCCAAGGAAGTAAATACTTTCACCATCATAGTAGTTCCATATTAGGGCAGTCTTAAAGGTGGGTTCTTCTTTTATCACGTATTCATCCAATTAAAGCTATAGGTTTGTTTCTATTTGTTTTTATTCTTGTTTTTAAATGTATAATTCTGCTTTTCTCCTTTACAGGCCTATTACCTAGAGAAACATTAACTTATTTTGCAATGACGTACTTCTTTTACTTTGACACTCTCCTCACAATTCATTTATCACTATTTACATTTGCATGGCAAGAAAAGGGGAACAAATTGTAAAAAGTCAACAGCAACTTCATGATACCATAAACGTGAACAATAACTGAAATGTTTTTTGGGGTATGTCATTATTATCGACATCATCTGACTATATTGACTCTTCTTGTGGGCGTGTGGCTAATTTGTACAAACCCTTGATTGGACTCTTTTAGAATCGCATCAATCAACCTTGATTTATGAATACTCAAGAAGCCTAGAAAGAAAGAAAATCAATGCAAATTATTTATGAACATGGCAACAATGAGAGAATAACAAACATGAATGACGTCAAAAAATATATCGTCATTGCCCTGATCACCGAAGCTGTTTATTTTACAAAATGATAGTTTGTTATACTATGATTGGCAATGACACTTTTCGTGACGATTCCTAATCACTTTCATTTTAGGGTACTTTCAAATCGTTTAAAAGATTTATTTTTTGCGCAAACTCATAACGATAGCGCCCATGTTCTGATTTTTGTTTCTTCTCCAGATAATGGACTACCACTCACTGTGAATAATATAAAGAACATTTATAATGCTTTCTTTTGCTCGAGAAAGACTGGGATAAAGCGGGACAATAAACTTAGTGAAATCAAATATTTTTGTTAAAGAAATGATTGGGATGGTTTTTATATTCATATAATGATGTAAATATATTTACATTTATCTATGTATTTATTTTAACGACATCATCGGAAACAATTTTTGAAAATAGAGAACATGTTCGGACAACGGAATACCGTATTTTCATGTTCGCACATTTTGTAATAGGTGACGTACAAGCAAGCGAGCGAAGCAGTTTAGGATAGGGGGCAAACATTCCAGGGGGCTCACCTTTCAGGGGCAGTGGCGTGATGAATTAAATGATTTGGGGGCATAGGAAAAATGTGCACCACCACCACTGTTACATGTTACATGCAGGCTCCGCAACACGTTTTTCAAAGTGGAGTATTAACGATCAAGTAGAGCGTAGTGAGCGTAAATTGGCATGGGGTCTAGGGGCTTTGCCCCAGGAGGGGTCCAGGGGCGGAGCCCCTAGAAGCTCAGGGTTTTGAGGCATTGAACTACGGTCAGATAAGCATATTTAGATACCTTATTTGTGACACTGGGAGGTCACTTATTGGCGGGGGGNAATATACTAGTGTGGGTTAGCAAACCTAACGAGGGAAATACAATATACTAGTGTGGATTCGTAAACCAAACGAAGGAAACATAATATACTACTGTGGGTCAGCAAACCAAACCAAAATATTATCTATCCATGTCATTGATAAATGCTTGCAAAACTCCATTAAACTTATAATTTACAAGAAAGACTCTGTCACGAGGTTTCATATAAAGCAAATAGATAAAGAAATGACAACAATTGTAACATATTAAATTGCCTTTTTTTAAAGCTGAACAGAGAGTTACAAAAATAATGTGATGAATAATCCTGAATAGATTTTATTACAAAATACATTACAATGAATCAATTATTTAAAAAATATCAAAATCCTGTACCCTCGATATTCATGAGAATCAACTTGCATCCAAAATTCTTAATGGCGTTTACTGGTTAGAAAAAAATATGAATCACCGAACATTGAGATCGTAATGTATCTTAATTTGTTTTTATTTTTTAGCTGCAATTATTTTAAAATAAAATTGAGTGTAGGTATCCTTTTACTTGTTCTGGCCTTATTTACAGTTACATTAATTTCATTTAGAAAAAGAACGGAAAGTAATGTGAAAAAGGCTCGGTGTAAAAATGTCGGAGGAATAATGTCACAGGTACATATGTTTACAAGTCTATACACAATAGACATTAAACAAAATGCATCATGAATTGGCAGGAGAAAAAACCCAGTTGAATTCAAGGGAATTAATTTCTCTCACGTTTCTTAATCACAAACATGATGTTATTGTTACTCTGCGTTATGTTTAACCCTACAAATACAATCATTTCTGCCTTTCGAAACGTATAGGCCTACTGCATAAAAGTCGGAAGCACATGACAAAATACCTGGCTACATAATGTCTCAATGTTTACTACATGTAGGCGTTCTATATCTAGCGAAGCTTTGATATTGTTCGTTAAAAGTTTGTATCAACGTATTGATGAGGGGAAAAGGCATCCGTGTCTTTTTCCTAACAGTCTTTGCTGGGATGAACATGCAGATGGGTCTTATGACTGAATTTGTGGAATTTCTGTGCGATCTTTGTCACTGATTCCCTGTTTTATCTCATTCAATCCTAATATTTTATGTACTTACTTCCTCAAAACCAAATAAACATTAAAAAATGAACCAAATTAATGTGAAATACCGGAAAAATTAGAAATTCACAAATGCAAACCTGATCACAAACTACAAGTTTCAAATTTATTTTCCAAATTTTGTTATCCTCAGGACATGTACGAAGTACAATGCACAGTCAGTTATAAAATATACATTATGATATGGAAGAATGTAATATAGTAGACTAACCCAGTAGCTTACGTCTCGACATTTTTTTCGGTACATTTTACATTTTGTGTGTACCTCTGACATTTTTACTCCTGATATTATTACCTCTGATATTTTTACCTCTTACATTATTACCTCTGACGTTTTTACTTATGGCATTATTCCCTCTGACATTTATACCTGACACCGTGAAAAAGTATTCTGTGTTTAGAAAAAAATAGTTCCAGATTTTTCCTGGAAGGATGATTATTGTCGTCTTCAGTCCTTTCCTAATTTGAACAATTTTCAAGATCATCAGATTTAACAAAAACACAGATTACCCACTGAATATCAATAATAAAAAGTGACTGCATTCGGCAATATAATAGGTGATTGAAATATTTAAGCAATTTTTTTACTGGATAAAATTAATTTAGAACTTGTCGGAGAAGTGTGGAGTGTGAGCGCTTGGGTTATTGATCTGTTGCTCCCAGGTCTTGTATTTTTACTTCATTAACCTAGTAGGGATGTTATATAAAAAGCTCGCTGGAGAGAGAGGGGGATGGAGAGAGGAAGAGATAAATGTATTCTAGGACACATATCAAGACGCTCGCCGTCGACCAATAACAACTTTCCTATTACAGACAACATAATTTCTTGTGTAAACCGTCGGGCACATTTTCTTGCATGTTTGATACCCTTTTTCTTGAGTTCAGTGGCCCGATGTCTACCAGATTGACTTTTGTTCAACCTTAGGTTGATTATTTCTTCTTTTCTCTCTCTCCCTTTCTCTTTCTCTCTCAAATTTTCCCTTGAACTCTCCTCTGATCGATTTATGCAAATTATTTCGGTCAATCAGGGATGTCATGGAATTGATGAAAGTCAATGCTACACTTGTCCATATATTCTAGACACAAACAAACAAACAAGCATGATTTATCTAGCTCGCTGTAGACAGTAATAATTGAGAGTTGAATATTGGGAAAAGAGAAGAGTATTTGGCCAAATCTTGGGTGCAAATCGTGATGAAAGACTGTTTGTCTTATATAGCTACTACAGAAGTTCGTCTCACATTATGTCAAAACAGATTAAATCCAACAAGATCGATCGCTTTAATTAACATCCACTCTTCTGTAATAGAATTTATGAGTATTCTAAGAACCACTTTCAAAACTGTAATATTCAAAGCAGTAATATATCAAGCTATATACAAAACCCACAAAAACTGATATCTGTTACCATTGTGATGAAACAAATATTTGGTTAAAATTATGAATTTTCCTGAAAGGAAATTTGATGTAAGTAGGAAGCATTTTTATGCGGGATTCCAAATATAATTAAATTCCTTTATTCTTTCTCCCTGAAACATGTGCTCGGACCTCGTCCACATAAGCATTATCACACGAGCGTCTGGTTTAGGGAAGACCAATATCACATACAATCTTAATGAGATTTATCAATACTCGGTTTCAGATTATGCATACATTTCTGTAATTAATATGTTCACGTATCGCCGTAGCAAAGAGATCGATCAATAAAATATCAAAATCTAATCAAATATATCACTCTTCTAACATTAACTTGTTGCCTGAAGTCTTAGTAAGAGAAGAGAACCCTCCCTCTTCTCAACAAGTAAATTATTTTTAAATTATGATAAAGCAAACCTAGTTATTTTGGTTCGCCTAGAATGAAGAACGTTACTTCAGATGAAGATATCATAGGTCTCTGAAGAAGATATCTAGACCACAAATACTGTTGTTTTTCACTGATTTTACATAATTAAGTAAGTTCTCAGAAGTTCAAAGAAACAATATAACAAAACATTTTGGTCTTTAATTTCAACTTAATAGGTATTTCCATTCGTTATAAGATGATTATAGATTAACATGAAGATGTTTAATGAACTTTTTGCAATTCTAGATTGAACGTTGCTAAAAATCTACATAATCAACGTTGTTCTAAAATTCTTGCGAAATGCTTGGTGATTCTTCTGCATATTATATAGTTTTCATCACGTAAGAGTTCAATCAATAAAACAGGTCGCGGTGAAAAGGACTTTGACGAAGTTGAATATTATATAATAAATCATATCATCAGTTATAGACCTCCTTTGTCAATTTATCGCTCCTTTCTTCTTTACCACCCTTTGATGATTATTCCAATCCTTCAGCATCCACCTTGTCGATGGAGGTAGAACATTTGGCTTAGGTGGTTGGTAAGACACGAGGTGGAGGTTGCTGATGGAGACCACTTGAGTTCGTCGGCGATTTTCATCAAGGTAACGGTGTGGAAGATGCACATGTGAAACCCGACGCCTTCGGATTAAGGTCTGTAAGTGGTTTACTAGGTTCATATTCACCGAGACACATTGGTATACCCAAATTAACCCTAATGAATTAGAATAACAAGATGCAATCACAAATGCCATTACCCTCTCTTAGTTTGTCTTCGACCCTTTACCCCTTTTCATCATTCACTCTGGTGCTAAATACACTTGCACTTGCTTATGAAAAAAAAAAATAACATCATTTTCATTAGAGAATAAAACTATTTCAGCTTTACGATTTAACATTACTAATTTGCAGAATCACTTCATTTTAGATGCAAATACCTGAATTTGAAACTATCAATGTTTGAATAAGTCAAAAATATTTGGTGTCTGAAACAGAAGTCGCTTTAAAAAATATTCAATGTCTGATATTCTAGTGTTGAGTCTTTTGTATATATCTGACGATTACTTGGACTAAGATCATTTAATATGTTCATAAAATTATATAGGTATAATTTCTTCCTACTCTTTCCAGTATACGAACCCCTTTTTGCATTCATCTGTTTCTTTCTCGATCATTCGCGTCTAATTATCTCTCTCACTTCCTTCCTCTATCCATAGTTCCCCTCTCTACTCGATTATATCCCCGTTCTTCCTTTCTCTTATTCTCTCTTTCTCCCATACCTCTAGATATCCGTCCAATCTCCGATCATCTCTGTGTAGATGCCCCTTTACGCTCTTTAAACTCTATCTCTCTTTATCTTCTGAGTGTCTCTCATTTATCCCTCTTTCTCTCTTTCCACCCTCTCCGTCTCTCTCTCTCTCTCTCTCTCTCTCTCTCTCTCTCTCTATGGTTACGTCTCCCTGTATCAGCATCTTGGTGACAGGTATGCCCCAGTCTGGAGTAAATGAGCTCTTCTTGATCGAGATGCATGTTTGTTTGAGCCCAGTCTCGATCGAAGTACAGTCACCGAGGATATCCCAAGGTTATCAACCTGGGCCTAAATTCTGTCTCGTTCTGCCTTTCATTTCCGCAGTCATAATTTTCTTATGCATTTAAAATAAAATGTAAAAGCAAAGTAACTCGATTGGAGAGAGATGATCATGGGAGAGTGAATGGAAAACGGTTTGATTAAGCAGATTAAAACTAGACCTCGTTAATATTATACGTATTATTCTTAAATGATCGACTAGGGAACTATCTTCTGGTATTTTCTTTCTTTTTTCCCCATACTCTCTTTCTTGCCTTTTTTTTTATTCAATTTATTTCGTCTGTTTTGGAGCCAGATTAGACGGACTCAACTCAGACGATTTATTCAATTTCAATTTGTAGGGATAGTTCCTCTAATCTTAGTTCTTCTTGTATAAGTTATAGAACATTAGAGCTAAAGTTAGCTCACAATATACCATAATGTTTTCCCTTCAAGTATAAATGGAAAGTGGAAAGTAACGCTATAAACGATTCATTCACGTAGTTAGCATACTGGCACGCGGCGACCAAAGACGACGCACTGCGACCACTTGGTTGACTTGCGACCAGTGTAAAGTATTACGGTGGCGCCACGCGGCTGATCCTAGGTTCTCGCTATATTTACGCTACGTCATTCCTCACGTTGATCACTGGCTTAAATCATTCCTTTCGCAGATGTATATGAGTTAACTTCGGTCAGTGCTTCAGTCACACAAATGTGTTTTACTGATACTTATTTTAAAACAGATCTTATCATATTTTGGGAGAATACAGTAAACTGTATTGTGGATTAAGCGAACATTTCCATGTTGAAATGCAGCATCACTTTGTTGCTGTGTCTTTACTCCATAAAAGTATGCCTAAGATCATAAAGAAGTCTAACGGAATATCAGAATGAGTAAAAAGCTAATTTAAGCATATTTCGATTTTCTTTCAATTTCTATAAAAAATTTGGCTCATTACAATAAAATTGCAAACAGTCGCCATGTTAGTGAAAGATGTTTGATAAAACTCATCTTTGATATGACATAATGCCGATAATACATCCTTTCGTAAATCTATAATTCTGCTTGTATATTCTGCTTGTATATGATTTATGACAGCTATCTGAAAAACAAATGCTGAATGATCTATTCATATTAGGAATTCTTGGTTGGTCACAACTTTATGCCTATTGGAATTTGAAAGATGGAAAAAACAAACGATGTCTAATTTCCATTATTTTTAAGTATAGGCCCTAGTTATTGTTTTCTTTCATTTGATGCGAATAACTGATCGTCACTATAATTAGATTTCTGACAGGTAATGTAATGTAACTGAAATCTCACTTTTCAATGTTTTTCATCAATTTCCTGAAAATTTATATGAACTTAAGAAAAGGGCAAGTTGTAATATTTTGTGAAATTATATTAAACATAAATTCACAACGTGACTTTGTACTTGTAACATGAAAAAAAATAATGTCATCATAAGAGGTGATACAAGTTGTGCAATATTCCCAGATTGATATCCCCTTTCTCTTCAGAGGGAACGAATTGAACTCTTCCAGAGACAAGGTTAAGTAAAACCTGGGGAACGGGACGCGTTGCATGTAAAAGGAGTAATAAGAGCTGTAGGCAATGAAGATAAAGAGGACAAGTTGAAGTATTAATATAAGATGTTCCAAGAATAATGATGGAAATTACAATTCAATAATAGCATTTCTAAACAAACACAACCGTGGCGAATGTCCGGTCATCAATACTGACTATCTGGGTCGCGTGCTAGACAAAATGGATCCCTATAGTAGCGTTCACATTGACATCCGGCTGTACCCCCACTTGCTTCTACGACAATAATTTTTGTATTGCTCTCCGTCAATTTCCTACACTAGACGAATTCTTAGCCTCAACCCTGGGTTCAACACTATACCTAACCCTACTCTAATTCTTAACCTAACCTGAAATTCAAAGGCATCACTAACCTAACCCTATATCATATCTTGGCATCCCAGTTTAGCTGTATGATAGCTGCCATCGGGATCATTTCTACAAGGAACAAGGTATAGAAAATAAAGCCCGCAGTAATTAAACCGGTGACAAATTCTTGACCTGACTCAAGTTCTATATAGCTAAAGAAGAGTCTACTGAGTATTAACAAAGTATTTATTTGTGGTCGGTTTAGAGGACTTCCCACTTTAAGGATCTCTTGCGAATTGCTTCATGATTAACACCTATTTTCTATTCATGAGGAGAAAACAAGAATAATTTTATTTCTTAAATTAAAGTCTCCATAAATTAAAGAATCACGAGGGATAGATAAATACGAAAATGGACATGACTATGAATATGAATAAGGATATAAATATGAATATCAAAATCAATATGAATTTGAGTAGTGAAATGAGAAAGGCAAACGGAAAAGCTAAATGGGAGAAAAAAAGAAAGATGGAATTGTAGTGAAACAATTTCTAATAAAATGAGAAACTTATCTGATAGCAGGTATAACCGTGTAATTCCTTAGCTTAAAGTGTCTGTGGGAACAGAGCTTATCATATTACGGAAGTGTTTGCGAAAGAGAGGGACAGAGAAGGCAGAAATTTCTCTGCAATCCGTTACGCCCTGAGGTGTAAAAAACTGATTTTCAATGAGGCTTATACAACTAACAAAAATGTAACCTTTAATGATTGATATGAAATGTATGACATTTTATCGATCAGAATTCATGATTATAATATAATGATCCTAAGATATTGCATCCGGAGTATAGTCATATTCAGTTCCATGGTTTGCCTATGTGGTATAGATAATCATACATTATGGGTATCACAGCAATAGGATGTACAATCTAGATGTCCCATTTTTATATAAAAACAAACGGCTGAAATTCAGACAAGAACAACAAGTCTGGCGTCGATAGTTATTCATTTCTTGGGGAGGGGTGCAATGAAAATTCGAGTAAAAACAAAACAACGAGGGACTCATTTTTATCTAAATCATCATGTCAGCCGCAGAAAAGAGTATAACTATTAAACAAGCAGAAAAGGCAAATGCCTAGGATTGTATCGTAATTCAAGCACTCTAAGAGGGGTACAAAAAGTGACTGATAGGAAAACAAAGAGCCTTTGGTATCACACGCTTTCCTTTATCATAATTTGGGCTCCCTTGAACAAACAATTATTTCAGAATTTTCTTTTAACTTTTGCAAGATTTTAAATCACAAGTGGTTTTTAGTAAAGTGCCGAATTGGGCTACTATTTAAAAAAATGACAATACTGATAATATGGAAAATAAGTATTCTCCCCCAAGATGATTAAAAACTCCCTTCCCAACCCCAGAGTCAAAACTAATCCCAGAACTAAACCAAGTGCATGCAAATTATGTAAAGGGCGGGGACATCGTAATTCGTTCACAAATAACAATTCCTTATTATTTTGCTCTTTAAGACCTGTCGCGTGCAGATTCTTCCAGACGAAATAGTTGGAAATATAGCAGAGAAACAACTAAACGGTGACATCACCCTCCTACACGTTAAGCACACATGACTAGGTATGAAAGAAGGCATCTCGACAAGGTGCGATGAAATAAGAACGTTACAAATAATCTCACAGATGCAGACTTACATGCCCCGCAGGGTGACGTGCGTATCACAAGGTCTGACGAAGACATTTTTCGTAAACTGGCTTCATTCATGGCGTTCATGTGTAGGAGGAGACTAGATGAGTGTGGGAGGAGGAGGACATCGCTAATAGACTTAAACAATCTCCTTAATACCATTTCCCTAAGGGCATCAGCCGATGAATTGCCCTCCACTTGACGGAACGATGACTGCCCACTAAGGGTTGATATTAAGAGAAGAATATAAGAAATAAATACAAGTTAGAGTCCATTACCGAGAGAAGAGATGTAGGTTGAGAGAATAGAAAGAGAGAGAGAGAGAGAGAGAGAGAGAGAGAGAGAGAAGAGAGAGAGAGAGTAACGTTGGAAGGAGTAGAGAGAGAAAGGTAGAGGGATTAAGAAGAGGAAATGAGATTAAAGTTTCTTCCATTTTTTCCCTTCTTCCGTCGATCAGGTTGTGTTCTACCATTGGTGATGCAAGTTCAAAGTGAACCTGTAGTGGAGCGTTGAAGTCCATGTTTATTTAAGTTGGTGTTAGATGACTGCGAGATGAGAAGAGCCGTAAAGGAGGCCGACGAAATCAGACTCTGCATCAATGTAAAGAGAAGAAAATAAAATACGTTAAACGTATCGCCTCTTCCAACTTTGAGGTGTAAAAGTCATTCATGGAAATAGAAGTTATACAACCGTGTAAGTGTCGTGGTCTAGTATGTACGTTATCGGACAGTGGATCACATGATTTCCGGTTCGAGTCCTACAGTGGCAATAATTTCCTTTGGCAAGACATTTATCGGCTACATCTGCCACATTCGACCCAGGTGAGGAGAATGGCTACCTGGCACCAGGGATAATAATTGTTGAGTGCCAGGAGTGTCAAGTCTGACGGACATGAGCACTATACAATAACCCAAGAATTCAAGTAATTCATGTAATATAGCCATTAAAGATATCGAATTGCATATTCGTTATTGCTTGAACTGGAACTTTAAAAGCCTCTTTATGTTCATCTACATGTACATTATTTTAGAAGAAAAATAAACTGAGGATCCTGCCTGTTTTTAAAATTTGAAAATGTTCAGCACACCAGCAACGACCCAGCAAAAAAGCGAACTGATATTTATCAATACAATGTAATTCTAAACTGCGAACTATGTATATGGTTCTATAAGCAGACAGGAGAAACTATGAATTATATTGCAAATAAGTGTAATTTTCTGTTGTTTCATTTGAAGCCACCATCTTCATTAATCCAAGGAGTTAGTAAATAAATAAACTTTTTATCAATGGTTGTGGTGGGTGATAAGAATGCGCCTTCCAGATTTTCTGTCAGTTCTCATCAACTTATCAGTTGGTTGTTTCCACGGAAGTGAATTTGAATGAATCGTTTTACAATTGCTTTTTGAATTGTAGACTTCACAGGTCAAACACCTCATACAGATGAGAAGTTAGTTGAGTGTGAAGATATAAGTCAATATTATTCATCATGGTGTATGGACGGGCGCATTAGATCACGGCATACACCAAGTTCTTCTCACTCGCTGTCATTGTGGTATATGAAAGGAAACCCTGTGAGAACGAAAGAATTTGGGGAATAAAATCATACATGGAAAAATAGAATCCCTTGCTGCTTCTTATTCCTGTTTCGCTGTCATTCAAGCCTAAATTGTGGGTTTTTCTTTTGGATTTTAATTGGGTACATTCTAGGTTGAGTCCCGGAAGTCAATTGTACCTTTGAAAAGCGAGCAAACTGTTTTTATCCGAAATTTGAAAGAAGTAAAGTGCCGAAAATATTTGACTGTCATATAAAGACTGATTGACAGTTGCGTGCATTTTAACTTTGACAGATAGACTCACGTGCGTATAAATCATTCAACTAGAGTAACTCGATGAAAATAAGGATTGGAAGTAAACTTTTTTAATCGTGATTTCTGACTTCGTCGGCAAAATCATAATATGGTTTACAAAACAAATATACTGAAGTCCCAAATCAATTCATAATGTCAGTTGCCCATTTTGTAAAATTGGATTGTTATTTTTTCTCTCAATATCCTCTTTTATACATGTCTAATTACCAACAAGAAAATTACAAAATCTAACAAAATAGTTTAAAAAAAACTATATCAAACTTTTTCAACGACGATGTAGATGTTTTAAGTTGTTTGACCCCATTTTCTTACTTTTTCTCTATTTTAAAGCGTTTTTTTTTTCTTCTTCTACAAATCACCTTAGAACTGTTGTAATTGTGTATTGGTTCGCACGCGTACTGTTTGCCGAGGTTTGAGTATTGTTTGATCGCGACTAGGCCAGGGCGACAACCTGTCTGCTTCTCCATCATCTATTTAGCGACTTGTTACCACATTAAATTCTCAAAGCAATGGGGACCAAATCTAATGTGTCAATACTTAATTCTTAAAGAATCAAGTCGGTGGGTATATACGGTTCAAAAGGATATGGCCTTTTTTTATTCGATGCACAAGAATTCGCCTTTCTTCTACTTTTCTTTAGTTTTGTTTGCAAGACATGAAGTGCTTCCACTGGGCTCTTTGAACCGTTTAGATAATGATTGATTCACTAAAATACACAGGGCTCCCTAAAGATTACGTCTTCCTAGATTAATTAAAAGAATTAGATTAAATACATTGTGACGTCATAACTCAAGTTTCATCCACCATGGCAAATTTTGACTTGAGATTTTCTTCATCGACACTTACATTACAAAACCAAGAAGAGGATTCTATTTATGCCATGGTACTGCTACAGTGTATCATGTTTTTAAACCTGTATTCCCATCACTACTTTCTATATCAAATTAAATGAAAACAGGAAGGCTCATTATCTTTTATTCATTCCGAAAATTGGCGTTTAAACGGAGCAAAACAAAACAAAATGAAAATAATTATGAGAACGTTATAAATATCAGTCTGGAGTGAAAAACAGGTTTAAAAAGCTTAGTGCTGTTATATCACCGAGTAGAGAACCTAAAGAAAACACTTGTATACGTATAATGTTGAATATGAAAGTACCTTTCTGGTGGCTGATATGTTACATGTATGCAATTAAAAATGCATTACTCTACAGTTTCTTGTTGTAAAATCTTAATAAGTTTAAGATGCATATGAAAATCCTTCGGGTTAATATGTGTTCTTCTATTTTATCCATGATTTATTGTATAGGGAACATTAAAGTCGAAGATTTACTTAGTTATCAATGTTTATGTGTTCGCTGATGTAAAATTGTCGCTAATTACGATAATTTCTATTTGATATCAAATAGAAGATCATAAGGTCATTGCTTTGTCGTCACTCTGTCTCTAAATCAGCCACTTGGTCGATTTTTATTGCAGATTATAACTGATCACAGGTCGCTGATTATCATACTTCACACAATATGATATCCAACATTATTGGTGTCGCTGTGAGACCATTTGAATTGTGGTAAGGAGTGAGTTGACTCTGTTGAACTTATTTATTCTTCAGTATTATGAATGATGTTGCTTAGTACCAACCATAATATCTCCTTGTATGTATTAATATGTCTAGGATCACAATTTAAGATGATATAGGTGACAGTTGGGCGACATTTTTCTTTTAATTTGAGGGAGTCTATAAATCTAGGCCTATGATAAAAGTGCAACCTTTTATATCTAATGGGGCGGGTGAGAGATGGGAAGAAGAAGATGTATTGCATTAATGAAAGGATTTACAAAAAATGAGGGAAAGTTAGTTTGTGTGGGCGAGTGTATGTGTGTATGTCTGTCTGCTAGAGAGAGAGAGGGAGAGAGAAATGAGAGATTAAGATGACGAATGAGTGGTACTTAGTTAGAGACAGCCAGTTTAATTCTAACAATTAATTAAACCGATCATATCACCCGAAATAATTATGAAACGGAAGACGCACACATTTGAAAAATATAATGAAAGTTCGTTAAAGAGTAGGCCTATTTGCAGTTTGGTCCTTGATAAAAGAGAGATTGCGAGAAACGAGGGTGAAATGATCCAGAAGCATCATCATTTGGTCTTTAAATAACTGCTTGCTTCCATTGAAGTCACTCTCCATCTAGGGATAAGAAGCAGGTTTGGATAACCCCTCCAATAATAGTGTCGGAGATGGACAGGGTTCGATTAAGATCTGTCTTTGTGACGTCATCCCCGAAATGCCAATCATCACCCACCTACTAGCGGTTATTAGGTAGGCAAGCACGCATTTAGCAGATAGCGAACTACCGCTTTCTCTCCGAGCCGCCAAAAAGCATGCGTTGTAGCGGAAGTGGACGTGTGGATGAAATTAGACGTGGCGTCACCTCTTCTTTACTGCTTTATCATAAGTTAACTATGATTATGAGAAGTTCATTTTTTCGAAGCTTGGTGCTTTCAAAAACTTAGCTCCCGAATTTGTCCTTAACCTTATATTAGTGACATGAGCAAGATTACAATAATATTTTTTTTAAACTTGTGTAATTGGAGGTATAACATTTTCTAAAAATAATCTCAGAGATTCTTGGAAATACTTAGTATTTGTATGTTTTTATGAAGGTCAAAATGTTTTTGCACAGAATACTTTTCGAATCTAGAATGATTTTATTCATCTCTCCTTAACAATTATTTGTAAACGCTATTGATTTCTGCTACTAATTATCTCAAAAGCTCAAAAGTACAGTGTATATACTGACGTGTCAATTACTATTTTATATAAATATGAAAAGTATATCTCCAAGGAAGTAAATACTTTCACCATCATAGTAGTTCCATATTAGGGCAGTCTTAAAGGTGGGTTCTTCTTTTATCACGTATTCATCCAATTAAAGCTATAGGTTTGTTTCTATTTGTTTTTATTCTTGTTTTTAAATGTATAATTCTGCTTTTCTCCTTTACAGGCCTATTACCTAGAGAAACATTAACTTATTTTGCAATGACGTACTTCTTTTACTTTGACACTCTCCTCACAATTCATTTATCACTATTTACATTTGCATGGCAAGAAAAGGGGAACAAATTGTAAAAAGTCAACAGCAACTTCATGATACCATAAACGTGAACAATAACTGAAATGTTTTTTGGGGTATGTCATTATTATCGACATCATCTGACTATATTGACTCTTCTTGTGGGCGTGTGGCTAATTTGTACAAACCCTTGATTGGACTCTTTTAGAATCGCATCAATCAACCTTGATTTATGAATACTCAAGAAGCCTAGAAAGAAAGAAAATCAATGCAAATTATTTATGAACATGGCAACAATGAGAGAATAACAAACATGAATGACGTCAAAAAATATATCGTCATTGCCCTGATCACCGAAGCTGTTTATTTTACAAAATGATAGTTTGTTATACTATGATTGGCAATGACACTTTTCGTGACGATTCCTAATCACTTTCATTTTAGGGTACTTTCAAATCGTTTAAAAGATTTATTTTTTGCGCAAACTCATAACGATAGCGCCCATGTTCTGATTTTTGTTTCTTCTCCAGATAATGGACTACCACTCACTGTGAATAATATAAAGAACATTTATAATGCTTTCTTTTGCTCGAGAAAGACTGGGATAAAGCGGGACAATAAACTTAGTGAAATCAAATATTTTTGTTAAAGAAATGATTGGGATGGTTTTTATATTCATATAATGATGTAAATATATTTACATTTATCTATGTATTTATTTTAACGACATCATCGGAAACAATTTTTGAAAATAGAGAACATGTTCGGACAACGGAATACCGTATTTTCATGTTCGCACATTTTGTAATAGGTGACGTACAAGCAAGCGAGCGAAGCAGTTTAGGATAGGGG
>BEXV01002413.1:6418-33647 GCA_003118195.1 Hemicentrotus pulcherrimus
ATCACATTGACACTGCTTGCAATGCTGCAAACCGGAAATTAGGAATCATCAAGCTTTCTTTTTCAAATATGGACAACAAGCGACTCACGCAGTTATATAAATCAATTGTTAGACCAGCACTAGAATACTGCTCTTCCGTGTGGCACCCTTATAAGAAGTAACATATGCTCAAAGTGGAAAAAGTTCAACGTCGTGCAACTAAACTCCTTCAACCTCTCAGAAGTCTTCAGTACAAGTTACACCTATAGAGCAACTAACTTTGCCTTCATTATACCATACATACGTCATAGAAGCGACATGCTACAGGTCTATAAGATATTGCATGGAATCGACGACCTCGAGTCAACTAATTTCTTCCATGATCGTACCACTGTCACAGTAACAAGAGGTCACCAGTTTCAACTAAAAAAGAAACACGTAAAATCTAGATTGAAGCAGAGCTCTTTTTCACAGAGAGTAGTAAACGAATGTAATGGTCTCCCATCATAATGTAGCAGAAAGTCCATCACTCAATTATTCTTTCAAATCAAATTTTGACAAGTACTGGTCACTGAAGAAGAACAGGTTTAATCATGATGAACTATTCAATAATTATTGTCCATGCTCATCCGTAACTGCACAACGCCAAATTCAAGAGTAACCCACTAGCGGACACTGAGGGGCAAATAAGTTTTGTATAACGTTATGCCTACTTCCAAGGTATGATATCATTATTATTATCTTTAACAAGTTTTTTTTTCTTATCTGTCTGTAAATATTACTTTAACTTATTTTTAATTTCATACATGAAGGTCGGGGACCCCATCGTAAACTCTCGAGCTTTCGTGGGCTATCCTGTTCAAGCTGTTTTCATTTTGAGCTGTTATTATTTTATATTGTTGTATGTTGGAAGCTTGGCGAATAAAAATCAATCAACCAATCAATAGATCAACGTTGCGAATTTGGATTCGCCAACTTTTCTGACGAATGTTGGTGAAATCAGGGTTCGCTTTGCGACATTAGCGATTTTTAGCGACAATATGCGACATTTGAGCGAATGTTTGCGAAAGTGTTTGGGAAAGGCTTTTGGTGACTTTTAGCGACTATAAGCAAATATTAGCGACAGTTTTTGCGAAGATTAGCAACTATTTGCCGATCCTTTGCCACTAATGTTTGGGACCTTTTACTTACTCATGGTACTCAATGGGTAGATTTTATATAGGAACCATCCTGGTCACCATGTGGTATCGTGGTCGCTAGCATTGGAGAATCAAAAAGAACTTCAGCGACACCGTCTTACAACCGTTTGCAAAGGATCACGACTGTTTTGCAAACGCTTGCGACTGTTTGCGGGGGAAAAAACTTTTAAAAGAAATTTTGAACAAGCGACAAGAAAAACTGTTTGCGACGAAGAAAACTCATTGCGATTGTTCTTGTAACCTTTTATGAACCTTTTGCAACCTTTTACGCGGGCTTTTATGAAACCTGGCGAAAACCCAAATTCGATTCGTTCACAAGCATATGCCGCTGAGTGAGGTACCCCCTTAACGAATTCATCAATTTTGAGATCTCCTTAGTGCAGTCGATTAATCTCGTAATAGTAGCAATTAAAACCGCCGGAACTGCTGTAGTCAAGGCGAATCGTGCAGTATCTACCAAATGTCATGTAAATAACACCATGTTTCATTTAAGAGCCTTTTCACGCAGCACCATCAAAATAAGTATGCCGTTCGAGTTTTTGATGGTGCTTTTGAGTTTTGGAGGAAAAATACAGTTATGCAAACAAAAAGTGCTTATCAGACAGAAAGGTGGTCCTGCTTGGAGAGTGGTTTTGCTAAAATAACAGTCGACGTGTTGGCTTTGTCAAGGACGAGACATCTTAAAGAAATGTTATCATCAGGTAGGTTTCTTTTCACACTGTTAAAACTTATGTGATACGATGTACTTAAATTGCATGGCTTAAATTGTGATTTACATTGAGATAATGATTATGTTTGAATGTGTAATTGTGTGGGGTTTTTGACGGATGTATTTTATATTAATCAAAAGTATAGGAACTTACCTTTCACGTCACCGTCGGGCCGAAAGACGTGACTTGGTTTCAAGGTGGAGTTCGTTAGGATTCGATGTATAGAATAGACAAGAACAGAGAGCTGATCATACCATGAGACCCACTCATACCTCCTTTCACGGTAAATTAACAACTTTAGTAGTGAAAACGATGAGGAAGTTGTTGCTTGCTCTCAAGGTATACTGAAGTGTGGTCTTCTGACTAAGCTGGACAATCACCCCACCCCGGTCAATTACAAGCAGGACAATTACCCCCGGAAAATTACCGCCTTAGGACAAATACCCCATAGGACAATAACCCCTGTGGACAACATTCATACCAACATTTATAACAATAACAATAATTATAATGCGTTTATGTTGATTCCAATTTCAATTTTGGTCGATAATGACAAGAACAAAATTGTGTGTCTCTTTCTTTCAAGAGGTACATTTTCTTTGACCATGTTGTAAGGAATTTCAGTGACATGAGTATGTGCATGCTTATAAAGATCATGGAATTTGTTTTATTTAAGTTAAGGGACAATTTGTTGAATTTACAATACAGGGACAATTTTGGTAACTCGTTTTCAAGTGTATTTACTAGGATGTGAACATAAAATGTACGTATCATCTGCAAATGATATAAATTATAACAAAGACGTTGTATCGGTTATTAGGGAGTTATTGGTATTGGTAGTTGGGTAGTTGGGGCAAGATGTAGAGACAGAGAGGAGTAGAGGAAGAAGAATTAGGTAAATTGAAAATATGAGAAAGAGATAGAGGGATGAAAGCGAAATTCATATGGTGATATACATGTATAATAATATTATGATATTAGTTTGGAAAGACAGTATGTGGGAGAGAGTCCAAGAGAATGAGATAATCTGAAGAAGTAAGTTAATTATGAGAAAATGAAAAATAGTGAAAAGATAAGAGATTAGAAAGCAAGAGGGTCGGAAGCTGGAGAGACACGAAAGGATTACAAAGATGCAGGGTATTGAGAAGAAAAAAAAATGCGAGAGCTAGAGAAAAAAAAATGAAAAGAGAGTAAGAAAAGAAAGGAAAAAATTATCCCTTTATTCTGAGCTGTCTGAATATCCTATTCATAGATGCGTTATTAAATTGCAGAATCACATTGATGTGCTCACAAAATGTCGAGACTATCCAACATGAGAATACCTTCAATTGCCGTGGTGAGTCATCTATCTTTAGTGCAGTTCAATTTTTGGACAGTTTAAATTCAATTCGGGTTGGTTTTTGTTATCTCAACAACAACAAAATGTACCTAAAAATACTCTATTATTGGCAACTATATATTTTGCAAGACATCAGTGCGGAATCGCCGCTAATTGAGTAACACATCACACACCCCTTTAACACCTAAATTACAGTTACATTAAAAGGAACATCACTGCAATGAGTGATATCATCTATCAAAATATGTACAATGCAGGTCATTTAAAATCGCATGTTTAGTCTTAATTTTAAAAGATTTTTCCTTTTATTTTAATTGTTTTTGTTAAAATTCTCATATCTCTTATGTGAACAATGTGTAATGCTACGTTCACACCGACGCCGCATTTATGGCGCATTAAATCGGCGAGCAAAGCGGCGGCAAAGCGTAACAAAGCTTAATTAAAGCGAAACGACCGTAATAGAGCGTCAGAAAGCTTCGAGCAATTCGGGACATTCGGCAAGAGCGCCAAAAATTTAAACTCTGTTAAGCTTTCATACGCTTTGAGCAAAGCTTTGATAAGCTTTGTGACGCTTTGATAAGCTTTAATACGCTCTCCCCGCTTTACGCAATGCGTGACAGATCGCCTCAAATTTTTAAACAGTTTAAAATTTGTTGGCGCTCTTGCCGAATGTCCCGAATTGCTCGAAGCTTTCTCACGCTCTATTACGGTCGTTACGCTTTAATTAAGCTTTGTTACGCTTTACTGCTGCTTTGCTCGGCGATTTAAAGCGCCATCAATGCGGCGTCGGTGTGAACTTAGCATAAGTAAAATTATTGTCACGTCAATTTTATGAGACATGTGTGGAAAGCTTCTTTTCACAATATAATTTTGATGAGGTATTGTGTTTAGATTCTTCTTGTTTCTTACCCACTTACTAACACTTTTGATTTCATTCAGATCGAATTTCTCAAATCAAATAAGCCAGTTCTACCTTTTTAACAGGTTTTTGCCACTGTTCTTGTTCAACAATCCCTTGCCGCTTCAGGTTCAAGTAAGTTGATATAGATTATTGGGGAATACATTCATGTTTCATTTTCAAGCGGATTCATTAAATACTTGACCTAATTGTAACCGTTAATTTCCACGGAATTTAAATATTTCAGTAATGGCCTTTTCAACATACCTCCCGAGTGTTAGGGTGATAGAGACTGTAACAATGTTTTTATAACATGTGACTATTTCAGTGACTGTAGATGTATACCCCAGAGAGTTTTTTCATATAATTGTTTACATGTACACAATGACAAACTTAAGGAAAGGGGAGAACCGTTAGCATCCATTTTATGGTACTGTAATCAAAGTGTTTTACGCCCTCATATCTGATGCCAGATTAGATTTATTATCACAATGTTTTTTCCCCATTTTCTCTTTATTTTCTATCCATAAAGGGCTTGCAAAGAGTAAGTAATTCACTTTTCCATTTGCTTTTCATGATTTTTCATTTTGAAGATGTTCTAAATCATTGCCGGGACATTTTATTAATAAATACCTAGTACCATCTTTTGAAACTAAGCTAATGAGTCGTTTAGAACCGTATACATTGTCGATAAAGACGATCAAAAAATCAGACAAGAATTCACGAAATTATATCAAATTTATCACGACACATTTACACTTAAATATTTTGCTGCTGTACCAAGAATTACCCTATTGTAAAACAATCAACGTGTTTCAATACAGTAGCGTCGCAGTGTACATCAGTTAGTATATCATATTGAATCAAAGATTACATGTAGAACAAAAATCGTTGTTGTTTTATCTAGAAGGAAAAAAATACGGAAAAAAACACCGCAAACGTAAATTTTAAACTATGCATTGCTTAAAACTCAGTTCTGTAAAAACAGTGCGTATACATTTGGTAGCTTATGACTATAAAGCTATATTCAACGTGACCTTGAAGGGGGCTAGGGTTGGGGTTAGGGCAACGTGGATCCGTGCCTAGGTAGGGGGCTAGGGTTGGGGTTAGGGCAACGTGGATCCGTGCCTAGGTAGGGTGCTAGGGTTGGGGTTAGGGCAACGTGGATCCGTGCCTAGGTATAAATGTAATTTTTCTATACGCACTGTATGTATCTTTCTTCTCATGAAAATGAAATGTCTGATCGGGGCTAGCTAACCTCATCTTTCCGCAGCTACTGGATGTCCTCAGAAGTTTAAACATCTTAATCACATGTGCTACGGTGCGATAGAGAACGCGGTTTCAACGGACACTTGTAAGTCGGTGGTCGGTGGAGATCTGGCGACATGGCATGATGAAGATACACTCATGTACATTTCTTCATTGAAGTGGGAAAGCAGGTGACAGTCACTTCATGATTTATTCCTAACGTGATACAAAATATGTTTAGGAATGCATGGACACAGGCCGCCCTCCCCCCACCCCCTTCCACACTGCATAGTACATTTAAACAAGAGAGAGATAGTGAACGGATCTGACGTATTCCCACTCGATCGCTTCACTCCCTCGCAATTCATCCACTTAGTCATACCCCCCCCCCCCAAATCTCACGATAAGGCCCAAGCAATGCCACTATATATATCAACCCTTCTAAGAACTTTTTCAAAAATATTATTTACATTTCAGTTATCGCTTTTATCAAGCCAAATATAAACACGATTTCGTAAGGTAACCAAATTTAATGCATACGTCTCCCTGATATAAGTACCTTGATACAAATTATTTAATTCACCCGTTACGAATAATTGTATCTGAATAGTCTGATTGCTAATTGCATACCTTACATACTCTTAGAGAGGGCAAGCAATAATGTTTGCTCCACCTAGCAAAAAACTAATACATGTAGTTCGAGTTCTATATTCGTAACAGGTGATTGAGATAATTCATATCGAGGCACTTCACAAACATGACAGAGACGTGTATGCATTCAGTTTGGTTACATGTTGACTAAAAGGTTAATTAAATTAAAGATTATGTTCTCTCTTTTACATGCAGTAAATGTGGAATTGGTCTTGAGTATGATTCTGGCACTTGGCAATGGAGGAATGGTGAACAGCTCACATCTCAAAGGTATCACATTTTACCATTTAATTTTTCTAGTTATGCTTCCAATCACACTCACGTGTACTTGTACAATGTTGTTTATCCGGTTTTCATGTGAATAACGTAATTCAGTGATTACCTGTTAATATTTGGCATTCTTCTTTCTTCTTCTAGAGTCACTGCGCTACAGCGTTCTCTAAGTTGTCCCAGTCCAGTGTTGGATGCATTGCATCGCGTATCTATTTTTTAATGTTACAGGAAACAAATAACGAATAGGCATAAAAACTATCTGTTCATATCTAAGAATCCATCGATGCTCCCTATCAATTTGTTTTCAGTGTCTTTGACTCAAGTACAACTACAAGAAGCAAGTATTGGAGTTTAAAGAAGACTGGTGGTACCACCAAAGCAACCCTGTCTCCTGCGAATCAAAATGACTTCGAACTTTGTTCTATTTGTCAAATAAGGAGAGGTTAGTTATCCTTATTGAATTATATTAGTGTAAACATGTTGACCTTCAGATTGAATAGACCAGTTTATATAGTTACATATTCAAATTTGATGTATACTTTTCAAACAAAGGTTGTTCTTGACGATCTGATAGCTTGTCTGACGCTTGCCCGACATTACAACAAGCAATGTATGCAGACTGTATTACCAAGAAGTTACCAGCAACTTCTTGGTATTACAAGTACAATAGTTCTTCATTAGTAACAGGTTAATGGAATAACTCGTCACTGTGTCTCCAAGAAAGAAAAATAGAAAATATCATAAAATTTCAATATGTTGGTAAACCGGTCTTTTCAATCAGTGTATGCATGTTGACATTTTTGATTAATTTAGCCGGTGTATACTTGTTGACATTTCGATTGAATTCTACTAATTTATACATGATGACATTTTGATTGAATTCTACCAGTGTATACATCTTGACATTTTTTGTTGAATTCTTCCAGTGTATACATGTTGGCATTTTGATTGAATTCTACCAGTGTATACATGTTGAAATTTTTGATTGAATTCTACCAGTGTATACATGTTGAAATTTTTGATTGAATTCTACCAGTGTATACATGTCGATATTTTGATTGAATTCTACCAGTGCATACATGTTAACGTTTTGATTGAATTCTGCAAGTGGACATGTTTTCATCTTGATTGAATTCTACCAGTATACATGTTGACATTTTGATTGAGTTCTACCAGTGTATACATGTTGCAGATAATTTGATTTGATTTGATTTATTTATTTCTGTTTGTGGAAGGGGTAGTGAGAAATGAAATAAACATTAAAATGAGAGAGAGAGAGAGAGAGAGAGAGAGGAGAGAAAAGGGTGATTAATGGAGACAAAGGATTATTGGATGACCAGGAAGGCTACCAGTGGTCTTGTTTATCTCGAACTTGCATCGCTTGATTGAGTATTGCAACTCTCCACCTTGTCTAACGTTTTATATTTGCATTACGGTTCTTCATTTTCTATTTTTCCCTTTATATTTCGGTTCATTTTCTTATTGCACTGCTATGCTGTTCAGTCTCGACCTTTATCAAAACCAGTATCCCATTCTGTCTCATCCCCTTTCCTATAATTCCCTTCACCTATAATATGAGATATTATCTCTCTCTCTTTCTCTCTCTCTCTCTCTCTCTCTCTCTCAATGTATGAATATTCCATCCCCCAATGGGATTGAATACCAATCGTTTTGAGCTCACTGATATATATTCTCCTTTCTTTTCTATTCTCAGTGATCACCATATACCATGATGCTGCTGTGTATTACCCGATGGACGTGTGGTATCAAGGGGTAAGGTCACGATTGGGTTATTTAATCGTTCTGTTTTGTTCTGGTCGTCTCATCAGTCTCTTCACCCATTCTAGCCCTTCCTATTATTTATAGTTATGTGAGGATCTGTTTTGGTTGTCTTGGCGATATTAAAAAGTTATTGTCGGTCTTGAAAGCAAATCTCCCATCCACCGCATATAATACAGACAAAATGAACCCGACATAGCTACTATGGGGACAGACACAGTTAAATTATATTTCTGAAAATACCCTACATCGTACATTATGATCAGAACTCGTAGCTACTTAAGAATCACTTATCTTTTCTTATTCTGTAAACCAGAAAATAGCCATCTTTTTAGGAAATAAAATGCACACTCTGATGTTTCTGACGTCTTTGTTTCAGGGCATATCATTGCAAATTCAGGTTATAAGGGGTTGTGCGGTATGTTTGCATGAAATAGGGAGATAAAAGTGTAAAAACAGATTATGTACGAGTAAATTGACTGTTATAAATCAAATGCTAATCACATCAAAGAAGGATGTAGCTACTTGCGCCCTCTATGTAGCAAACAAAGCCTAAGCGGTATCAGGTGGTCCCTGGCAAAGATACCCTGTTTCTTATATTAATTGAGAGCTGATTTGATGATATAACCACCTGTCAGTGACCACACAGGGAGGTCGAATCCCTCCTGGGCAAATTAGTGTAAATAGGCTTTAAAATAGAGGCCTGGCTAATGTACGCGTTCATTACATTTTTTTCTATAGAGCTTTTTCGAAGCAGCCTGACTATTCTTTATGTCTCACTTACATTTCACAGAAAACGTTCGACGCTATCTCAGGGAAGTATGTGGGCGACCAAGATGCACAGGTTCAAGTGGTTGATTCCCATAAAGACATGGGAAAAGCCCTCCAACCGGAGAGCTCTTCAGAAATCTTTACGCTTCAACCGAATTCAAGTAAGTAGCTTCCAGCATGCAGCATGTAGGCCTACAAATAATAAGAAGGTTGGAAACATGACTAAAGCTCAACACACATATAATTACCCTGATTGATTTGCCCTGTTTATGAAACGTAATTATGAACTTGAAAGTTCATAAAATAAAACGCATTTCGATGGAGCATCCGTTATTTGTTCCGAATTTTCCTACTCCGAACAAATTGCAGAATCTGACTATGAATGGGGCCAATCCGTAAAAAGGAAAACAACTAAACGCTCTTAACACGTGGACATGGTCTTTGATGTTCTTTAGGGAAATTTTTCCCACAGTCATTGCGAATTTTAAGACACATATCCGAAATTCGTAAGCCCTTTCATTGATATTTTATGCTCTATATGACATACGGAGCATAAAAGTCATTGACAATTCTAGGTCCGTATGAGCTCAATGATGATCCCAAACTGTCATTGAGCCCATAAGTCCCATAACTCTAATGTCTGTTAAATTCAAACTGTCAAAGATGATTCTCATTTCGTACGATGATGCCATGCAGTGGCGTATATAGCTACAGCTAGGGAGCATGGATACTGGGTAGCGCAGCCCCCAACACCCTATCGAAGAAGAAGAAAATGAGAAGAGCGAAAAGAAAAGGAAAGAGAGAGAGAGAGGATAATAGAGGGGAAGGTGGAAATCGCGAGAAAAGAAGACTCGCGATTGGTCTGTACCATCCCCCGCATTCCCCCTCCCCCTCCCACTTATCAATAGCCTTGTAATTTCACATTTCATTTTTTAGACCGGTGCCCTCAATCGTCCCAGTACCCCCCCCCCNCCCCCCTCCCCCTCCTCAGAGAATGGACTCACACTACGCCATTGTGACTCATTTTGTTTAGAGCCGTGTTCTGGAGACTCTTGCTATGAGTCTGGTACGACTGTATCTTTCTGGGTAGAGATGCCTCCGGCCCCTCAGGATGCTCCAGAATGGGTCGGTGAACTAGGAAACTTTACCTGTCTTGTTAGAACAGATGGTGAGTTACCTTTGTCACATTTACGTTTTATACCTAACGACATAGGGAATGGGGAACCACATGAATGACCATCATAAATGAATCTCTTTGCACAAGGTCAAAAACTTTGGGGAATCACACTAATATTAACAAAATGTGTTCTGTTGCCAACTAACTTTTTTATTAGTAGTAACGTATCAAACATTTTGCATCATTGTTTTTGAAAAGGATCTACACTGTTGGTCAAAATGGTGGAATAGTTATTTTTACCCCAATTTATGGAATGATTTTTACAGTGATTTATTCCTAATAGATCTAGCTAATAGTATACATTCTCAGATTTTATTGAATAATAATTTCTGAGTGTTTGTTTTGCGTGACTATTAAAGCATGTGTGTGCTACTATGCTAATCAACTAGGGGACCTAAGTCCTTAAGTCATAACTTACAGTAATGAGGATCCATGTCTTATAAAAGGGCACTATAGTATAGCATATCGACACGGTTTTGATCATGGGGGCTCACAATAACGAGGCCATTGCTTAGCCAATGGATCATGACTGTACGAAGCGGGGGCTAGGTTTGTCGCCGCCCCCACAAATACAACAAAACAACAACAAAATGTAATAAATTATCAATAATTAATTGCATTTTGCCCCGACCTTGCATGACTTGAAAGCATGGCCCTACAGAGGATTTTTTTCTTGTTGGGGACCGGGTAAAAATTGCATATAATTGCAATCTATGGTTTATAAGCTTTCAGTTGATTATAATTCATTCATTTAAATCTTTTAGTTCGGATATGGTCTTTAAAAATCTTCTAAACTCCAACGAGATACATAATTATGTATGGATCTCTGAAATTGGATTAATTCCTGCAATGTAAAAATAAACATAAATAAATGATTTTCTCCTGATTCTAACTATTCAAAGTTATGAATGATACTTATGAAACATCATTTTAACAGCAGCAAGTTCTTTGTTCTTTTGTTTTCATGTAGACGTTTCCGAGTACTCGAATTATTCATTCTGCAAGTACTCTTCAAATGACGCGATCCTGACGACGGGTTCGGAGACGTGGTCATTGTTTCAAGATGTCATTGATGCATCATCGTCTGTTTGGACATTCGTAGTCGCTTCGTGGAAGGGTGGTACGCATTCTATTTATTTTCTTCATTTTTAAAATTCACTTAGTTTTATAAGTCCTATGTACGTTCTTCCACGGGTACTTATAGTTCCATATTGATCAAAACTAAACTGTATTTAATTGTCTTTATTTCTTATTTTCGTTTGATGACTTCATTTCCTTAGTTATGAATTGATAGGGTGAGGGACCTGAAGCAAACTCTTAACATTGTAGGTCAGTGCGATGTCTGTATAATAATAATAATAATAATAATAGCTAGTTCTTATATAGCGCTTTTCAAGACCGAAGGCCCTCTCAAAGCGCTTTACAGATATATATTATTACAAGTGACATATATTTTCTAGTCGGCAATAAAAGTTTCAATATGCTAGAAATTATATTGCTCTTCGTCCTGTCGATTACACACCATGTGTTATTTCTGCACGAAGAGACCTGAGCAGCATTTTACGAAACTATCATAAGTACAAGCTCGCCGACATATCATTAAACTTCGTGTAAAATTAACACCCATTACCATTGGATGTCGGTGAACTTGCACTTATGACGTTTTCGTGAGACGTTGCCCTTTTGTAAAACTAATTCTATGCATGATTCTTGAACAAATCTTGCTCATGACCACTCAAGACTTTGCCAGAGACTTGTTAGACATAGCAACATGTAATTTATGCTAATTGGATTCTATCAATAGAAATTCCATTATGCATGGTATGTGCAAATAGCTAGAGCCTATAATCTCTTGAGAAAAACATGCAATAATGAAATACATAAATAAACAGGTCTAACGAGAATCATGCAAAAAGCAGAGAACAGTATAGTCATGTAAACACTGCTGAAGTCAAGGAACCATCTTAAATACACTATATCATACTAAATTATTTCTTTAAATGAAGCTGGATGTCATTTTGTCATCCAAAAAAATTACGGTATATCAAATATTGTTTTAATCAAAGAACTTCTCTTATGTTTTCATTTCTTTAAACTGATTACAGATCTCGATTGTGAATATTCTATATACATTATCAACATTTCTTTTACAGCCATAAATATTGACTTGTTAAGAAATAAAGATCACAACAAATTTGTTGAGAGAGGCATTGATAATTTTTGTCTTCGTAGTTGAATTCCGTGGTTGTGTGTGGCCGGAGAACCTGACCTGTTTCGTATGTCATACATTTAATATCTGTGAGGGTTGTATGGATGTCATACACGATGGACCACTCTACTTGGGATGGTAAGAGAAAACGTGGAAGAATGCATGATGGGTGACGGTCAGATTTCTTTTCTTCTTCTTCGTGCCTTGCCGACGTTCGAAAATGATAAACCGTAGATATTGTTCATGTTTAAAAACAGCTTCTGCTTCTATTGAAAGCAATTGTTTATTTGGAGGGGACTTGCCCTTTAAATATAGGGTCCATACTTTACGAATGGAATGTTATTCTCCTTTTATCTTTCTTTCACTCTCTCTCTCTCTCTCTCTTTTCTTATCAGTAACATTTTGATATATGAATCTTAGGAATGTTTCATAACTGGTCCTTAATTTTATCAAAACATACTCTACGTTATGTTTAGTACGTAAGCTTCATTCTTGCTGTTCCAATTGTGAACAAATATGAGAACAGAAACATCGCCTGAAGTGATTTTTTTGTTTTTATTGGTGATTTTAAGTGTGAACAAATTAGTATTAACGACTTTTTTTTCCAATTGAAGGGATAGAGTGTCTTTTGACGAGTTTGCGATCTGGAATCGACCACTCGGAGATGAAGAGATCATCCACCTTTTCAATCAAAGTGAACGTGAGAAACTCAACTTATATCAGTTCATCACGTGCCAGCTAGGACGTCTTACATTATAGATTCTTTAGTTGTGGCGTATCACATACTTGACATCATTCTTTGTAACTTGTCACATAGTGGACATCTTTTATTGTCGCGTCACGGACTTGACATCTTACATAGTGACTGTCACGGACTTGATATCTGTTATTATGACCCTTCACATATTTGACATTTTTCATTGTGACTGTCACGGACTAAACGTATTTTCTTGGGACAAGTCACAGACACGTTCATACGCGTAGGCCTATGAAGACCGACGTACAGACAACATATTCTTGGCTCGTTTGTGACTTCATTCATTCGCCATGATTAGTGGCGATAAAAAAATGAATTTCGTAGTTTTATGATTCCTTTCATTTATCAAACCTTTAGAAAACCAAACTTCCTGTATTAAAACAACCTACATCTTAAAATTAAATGGATTACTAGTGATAATCGTTTTCTTTCCTTTGACAGCACGAGCAATTCTAGACGACGTGGATGACATTTCTAATATGGTAAGAATTTTTTTTACAGTTTTGAAGCATGCGGTAATGACTTTCGAATTCTACCTTATATCCAAGATTACATTGCACAAGGATATCATTGCCATGCTGGGAATCGAACCCATGTCATTCGCATTTCCTATCAATTGTTTAAACACTTAAATTATGAAATCATGGTACTAGAATCTAGACACCTAATAACTATAAAGTGCCTAGACATTTTGGTGTATTTCCATCTTAATGTACAGGCTCCTAGGAGCCTACATAAATCAGGATAGTTGTATCAAGTTTCCCTGTCACTTCTGAGACCTTTTAGTGCGTTGTGCATGGTAGTTATTAGACCAACATCGTGTAAATTTTACATGTATGATCATATGGAATTAATGACTACAAATAAGATTAAAGCATACTAAAGTATGCATCAAAGAAATATACACTAATTTTGTAGTTTTTCATGAAATTATTTCTATCCCCTGCCACGTTAAATGTATTCACATGCAGGCAATTATGAACTATAGATATACCTTTTCATAACTGTGCTGCCAAGAATGACTGAGCACGAAATTCTTCCAAAAGATTCAAAATTGTATCAACATCACCTCGTACCAATGAAGCAAAGATGTGTTTTTAAAAGATTTAAAAAAAAAAAAAAAATGAAGCAAAGATGTGTCTAAAGCATAAATGTATTTTGTAATTTTGTTTTATTGCGTTGTACATTATCAGTGTTTAGCGTAGTCTACTCATATTCACAACTTCGTAAGTATGCCGGTATTTTTATAACATTCTTTTCTTTAAAACGTTTGATTAGATTGACATGTTAGAATCTCAAGAGAAGCTTGGGATCGATGAGACAACGTGGATTCTGCACAGCGAGCTTGACTTTGTGCAGTCAGATGATACGGTTACTAATGCCGAGGACCTAGAAGTCATTACTCAG
The DNA here is from genome assembly GCA_003118195.1 of Hemicentrotus pulcherrimus. NCBI lineage: Eukaryota > Metazoa > Echinodermata > Echinoidea > Camarodonta > Strongylocentrotidae > Hemicentrotus > Hemicentrotus pulcherrimus. The sequence continues at coordinate 20,816 of BEXV01002413.1, forward strand.
CTCTTCACAACTACACTTGAACGCACAGACACTGAAGATGCTATGCAAAGTGAACTATTAGAAAACCTTCAGGTAAAATGAATGAACGTCCTTCTTCATTTTAAATCAAACCTCCTTTGTACTGGCCATTGTCTAGGACATTTAAAGTGACTCTATTCATCTCCCTTACGACTCCATAGACAAATTTGTTTCACTAATAACCCCTAAACAGTATATAGTCTAATTTCAATTCATCCTACACATTTATTTATTTTACGCTTCGTTTAGAGTCCAAGTTACCTGTGATTTCTTTCAAATGGCTAAATCTTTTTTTCAAAATAATTCTAGATTATTGAGGTCTACGTAATATTCACACAATATTGTAGTGCGGATAGGCTGAAAGAAGAAGAAGGATATGGAGGGGAAATAGAAGGAAATACATTGGTATTGATTAAAAACATCCCCCCCCCCCAATAAATTTACAAGTACATTCACTGAGAGTTTGAATAATGGTGTTCTGTACTGGAATCAGCTTGAGCGGCAATTTTTATTCAGATTATCAATGAAAAACTAGAATTTTTATTTCACTTTTGCCTGATTTGTTATACTATTGTGTTTTACCACTAATCAGATTGCATTGGATATCGTGAGTGAGCTGACTGAAGACGTGAAGGGATCCCTTTGGAACCAAAAATCGAACAAAACGGTTAGTATAGATTGATTGATATGGCCTTCAAAAGTTCAAATCAATCATTCTAAAGCGTATTGAGAATAGGCACAATAACGGGAACTTTGATTTTTAATTTCTTTTGTGATGCAAACCTTAGTCCTAAAAACCTGAATAACTAGAAATATGCCAATCCTTGTTTATAAAAAATGGGAATCAGAGATTATGGAAGTGCTTGAATATGTTTTTTGTTTTTCTTAGTAAAATATTATACCTCACTTCATTGGTATCGTCAGTAAACCAAATGAATCACAATTTCCCAAAATTTCCTCTCCATAATCAATGTGCCGTTTTACGTACAGGATACCATTCCATGCCCATGCTCACTAACCTCTGGCATAGGCGACTTCGCAAATAACATTGGACAGGCTCTTATAGTCCTCAATGAAATAGAGGGAACTGTTATCGTCACCTCCAAAAGAGCAGGTTAGTAGTTTGAATCAATATAGTACATTCCCAGTGTAAAGTGCATTCCATCTCAGCCAGTTCGTAATAAGCCCATGCTATATAAATTCATCCCAATATTAGGCCCTTCAAAAAGCTATTTATGTATACACACCTACGCGCACGCACATATGCATATATTTTTCTTGGTAACGTTTATTAAACTTGTTTTGTACATTTATTTTGATCTCAATACATCTACAATTAATTTCAATTTGCGGAATACTATGTACATCCCTTTATTAGTTAGCTCTAAGTATGTGTGTATTTACATATCTAAAGAGATTAGTATTTGTGACTCCTGAATCACTAGAGTTTCCTCTGTTTTAGATGCTCCTGACGACGGATAGTCAACCTGTTCGAAACGTCGAGCCNCAAGAAAGATTACCGAGAGTCCTTTTCAGGACTCCTCAATCCTCCCTCTCTCTCACATGGTGCACCCTCAAGCCTATTGTATATTCCTCTGTCCCCTAGATCCGCCACTGCATTAGAACTATAAGCTAAGAAAGATAACCAACATTCTTTTTCAAAGCTATACCAAACAGTCATTTTCAGGACTACAAACCCTCAAGAAAGATTACCGAGAGTCCTTTTCAGGACTCCTCAATCCTCCCTCTCTCTCACATGGTGCACCCTCAAGCCTATTGTATATTCCTCTGTCCCCTAGATCCGCCACTGCATTAGAACTATAAGCTAAGAAAGATAACCAACATTCTTTTTCAAAGCTATACCAAACAGTCATTTTCAGGACTACAAACCCTCAAGAAAGATTACCGAGAGTCCTTTTCAGGACTCCTCAATCCTCCCTCTCTCTCACATGGTGCACCCTCAAGCCTATTGTATATTCCTCTGTCCCCTAGATCCGCCACTGCATTAGAACTATAAGCTAAGAAAGATAACCAACATTCTTTTTCAAAGCTATACCAAACAGTCATTTTCAGGACTACAAACCCTCAAGAAAGATTACCGATAGTCCTTTTCAGGACTCCTCAATCCTCACCCGCAAGCCTACTGTATATTCCTCTGTTTTGTAATTGTGATGAGGTGTCGTGGTCTAGTGAACATGAATCACATGGTTCGTGGTTTAAGCAGCACTAATGTCCTTTGGCAAGACATTGATCTACATTTGCCACACTCGACCCAGGTGAGGTAAATGGGTACCTAGCAGGAATTAATTCTTTGAAATGATAGAGCGCCATAATGGCAGCCGTGCTAAATCCTGTGTAATATTGTGTAGCGCCAAGAATGTTAAGTCTGACAGACAAGACTATTTTTATTATTATTATTATTATTATTATTATTATTATTATTATTATTATTATTACTGCTTCTTGCCCAAAAAAATGTTAGCATTCTTTCATTATGATTACGTAATATGATTGCTTGTATTTCCAGCTGCTCAAATTACACCTGTTACGGCGCTCTGGGATAACTTGGATGTTGAAGAGGATGATGAGCTGGTGATTGCGCTCGAAACTAAATCTGCTAATGCGAGTTATGGGGAGGGAATTAGCCCCGATGTCGAGGTTTCCATACCCATCAGTGTACTTAAAGAGGAAGAAGTCGTTCTAGTAATTGTGGTCATCTACGACAACCTACACGACATCTTTCCAGCAAGGTAAAATCAATTTCATCGATCTCCTTCAATCAGTAAGATCATCCACAAAAATGTTCACCTTTTTCTGAGAATGAGAAGTTCGGGGTATGTGTTAATATTCTGTAAACGCTTATCCAAAACCAAATGAAATAAAATGATTTGATCAGTTAATTATTCTGTAATCTGAATGTTAGGAAAACCGAATATTGATTATCATTGCAGGGGTAACTCAACTTACTCACCAACCAGCAATGTAAGCACTGCAGTAGACTCGTCAGCGCAGACGAGATTCATTGCTAGTACTGTCATTGATATTACCTTCATCCCTACATCAAACTCCTCCGTCATATTCAACACGCCCATCGTGCTCGTCTTCGAGCTTGAATCACAACAACTCAAGGTTAGTTATCTCCAACAGTTTCATTTTTAAAAGAAATAAAGAATAACATTTAATTAATCAAAATAATGCCTGCTCTGTGCTCACTGTTTTTTCCTCCATATTTTCGGCTCATATCTAGCTTGCTTGAATACATTGTCTCTAGTCGATAATAATAATACTGTGAGTGTACCTGTTTGGATATTGTATATTTATATTTTAAGGATTTATTTTTTAAACGGTGTGTATAATAAAATATACTGACCGCTAAGTCATCTATTACCCACTCTACTGAGTAGGTATGTAATTATAGATACCATAAACGTAAGTTCATGGGCAGTCAAAATTATATAGTAAATTCCTACTTAACTATTTAATTATGTTTGTTGGTTAAATTATAATTGTATTGACAAATGATGAGATTTTGAAAAAAATATTACTTTCTAAAAAACAGTCAGACATATCACGATTATTGAAATACAGCTTCTGACAAACTTCAGCTGTTTGACAAGGCGTAATAATATAGCTTGCTATGTATCTGGGCTATGTGACTGCCATGTTGATATTCTCCATTAAAAAAAGAAATAGAGAAAGCAATAAATTCGTATAGATTTGGGATGACTTTCATGGATACCTACTCAAAGAAATCTTAATTTGAGATTATTCACGATCATTTTTCTTTTGTTTCCCGTTTGACTAAAGGATGCATCTAAATACGACAAATTTTCAAGCTCATGTGTGTACTGGAATACCAGCTTTGAGTAAGTCATCCATTATATCTGCTGAGGCGGAAGTTTCCAGTATTCAATTAACATTCTGCAGGAGATGGACATATGAGCTGTCTTTCCAAATCATATATTTGATCAAAATACTGAGAAGAAGAAAAAAGAAAGAAAACAAAAATCAAATTTTAAATTCCATTTTCCTATTTTTCGAGTATAACTCGTGTCCAATGTAGCACTCAATATACTTTTTTCAGTGTGCGTACATCGTTTTCATTATAAAAATCTAAACAAAAGTTTGTCACTTGAATGACTTCGCAGTCATACTTTTGTCAGTATTCAACAAAATCGTTAATTGCAGGTTACTATTTTGTTATATCTGAATGACAGCATAACTCTTTAGAATTGTAAAGCACTTTTTCATAAATGAGCGAACAATCTATCATTACAGTACATATCAAAATTTGATTGGTTATGTGTTTCGTTCTCCTTTTTAAAAATCTTATTGAACAAAAAGATTTGTGGAAAGATACCCTTCGTATAATTAATAAAACCAAGTCTTACAATCTAAAAAGGAACGAAATAAATTGTTGTTAAATCAGTTACTGTAACGTGATATTTCGCCAAGAAAAAGAGAAAAAATCGTGTAACGTTTATTCCACCATTTATTTAATTAGTCCTTGTTTGGGTTCCGTCATTTTACAAAGAATACAAGCCCAATGCCTGACTCCTGTAAAAAATGTATTTTCTCATTTTTGAAGATGACTTACCAGGATTATCCCCAAAGTCCCCATCATTAAGGAGAATGTTACGATAATGCTGATATATTTTAAAGGTATAACACATTCCCAATTGCAGTATAGACAGAATTTTTCCCCCTTCTTAACACTGTCTCTGAATATGATGCAATGAAAAGCTAATGATTTCGTTAAGCAACTTGACCGTGATTTATTTAACAGGGACAATGACACTGTAGGAGCTTGGCTTACCAATGGTTGCGAAATGACTGATTATAATAAGACACATGTTACATGTTCCTGCTATCATCTTACACACTTCGCTGTGCTCATGATTCGGGAACCAGGACAGGTAAGAACATAATCTTTACTATCCATATTATATACTCACACGACATGAGGTTTCGAAGGTGTCGCGATCTACTAGATAGTAGATACGTTACCGAATTACGGATCACATACAGGGGCGTCGCTAGACCTTTTTCAGGGGGGGGGGTGTAGAGGCCAACGATTACCGACAAAACTAGCCACCAATTTCCGACAAAATTAAATGTCCATTGTCTACAAATTTAACCCTATAAACCCGGGGCCAAAGGATAAATTGTTTTTCCTATGGACTATATACTTGCATATGCGCAAATGGTCATTTTCCTCGACGACATAAATATACGAATTATTTCGTAAATTTAGTCAGCATCGTAACTGATATATTTTAATACAGGCGCGGAGCTAGGATCTTATTTTAGGGAGGGCGGTAGTGAGCAAGCGAATCACTTAAAGAGCGCTCATTAGAGGGTGTAAGTGATAGGCCTCTAAATTATGAGGTAAAGAAGACGATTTATTGTACTTTTCTCGACTGTTAATCCTTTTCTAAATGAATCCCCCCTCCCGCGCGAAGCGCGAAAGCTTTGACGTTTCATTAAATTGTTATGAAAAGAAGACGATTTGCTGTACCGTTCTGTACTGTTAATCCTCATCTGAATTCAGTTTCTCCCCTCTCGCGCGAAGCGCGGAAGTTTCGGAGTTTCATTAAATTATTAGAGAAAGTAGACGATTCGTTATACCGTTTTCGACTCTTAATAAGCCTTATTGGTGTACTGTTTTCTACTCTTAATCCTCATCTGAAATTCAGTTATCCGCCTTCCGCGCGAAGCGCGGAGGTTGTGATGTTTCATTAAATTATTAGAGAAAGAAGACGATTCGTTGTACCGTTTTCGACTCTTAATAAGCCCTAATTGGTGTACTGTTTTCGACTCTTAATCCTCATCTTAAATTCAGTTATCCCCCTTCCGCGCGAAGCGCGGAGGTTGTGACGTTTCATTAAATTATTAGAGAAAGAAGACGATTCGTTGTACCGTTTTCGACTCTTAATAAGCCCTAATTGTCTGAATTCAGTTTTCCCCCCTCTCGCGCGTAGCGCGGAAGCTTTGACGTTTCATTAAATTATTAGAGAAAGAAGACTATTCGTTTGTACCGTTATCGACTCTCAATAAGCCCTATTTGTTGTACTGTTTTCGATTCTTAATCCTTATCTGAATTCAGTTGTCCCCCTTCTGCGCGAAGCGCGGAGGTTTGGCGTTTTATTAAATTATTAGAGAAAGTAGACGATTCGTTGAACCGTGCTCGACTCTAAATCCTTATCTGAATTCAGTTGTTCCCCTTCCGCGCAAAGCGCGGAAATTTTGACGTTTTATCAGATTATTAGAGAAAGAAGATGATTTGATGTACAGTTTTCGACTCTTGTCTGAATTCAGTTTTCCCCTTCCGCGCGAAGCGCGGATTTTTGGGGGGCGTTTCATCACAATATAGATAAAGGAAGACGATTCGTCGTACCATTGTTGACTCTTGGACCTTGTTTGAATTTAGTTTTCCCGAAAATTTTAAGCCTCTGATTTCTTTAGCTGATATTGTAGGAAAGTGAAACTTCGAGAAACTACAAGTATTGTAGTTGTAGTCACTCTTGAAGTCGTCGCAGCGGATAAAAAGTCACGGTTCGTAGTAAAAAAAACTTGTCGGCCGACCGACAATATACATCTCACCGACTTCAAACTTCTGCATTGATATAGTACACGAGGAACGAGCAAGAATACCGACACAGCTGACCCGACATAGCAACATATTTACCTATGTCTTTCTTGCTCCCTCGACGAGACGACTCCACCCAACAACTCCCTTCTCTCTTTTACTCCCACTCCTCCTCTGTCAGGCTCTTACCTCTCCTCTCTCATCTCTTTCACCCCCGTTTTTTGTTTCCCTTTCACTTTTTGTTGGTCTTTTTCCCCCTTTTCTTTCTTTTCCTTTCTTTCCTCTCCTCTTTTTTTGTTTTTGTTTCTTTCTTCTCTTTTCTCTCCTTACTTTTCCTTTCTTTCCTTTCTTTCTTTTCTTCTCCTTTTCTTTTTTTTCTTCTCTTTCCCTTTCCCTCTCTTTTTTCCCCTCCCCCTTTTCTCTTTTTTCCCGACGGCAGCGCAATTTTACCGACAATATCCTGACAGGTGGAGGGGTGTCGCACCCCCCACATCCCCCATTTGGCGACGCCCCTGATCACATGGTTCACGGTTTGAGTCCCATCGCGGCACTATAATGTTATTTGCAAGACACTGATCTACATTTGTCTACGTTTTGGCAGAAATACACATTCTTAGTACCTGTAGGAAGGAAATCCCTGAATGCTGTGAGTACCGAAACGATAGCATGTAACCGCGATAATGTTGGAGCACTTTAGGCACCTTGCGTGGTGGATATATACGCTATAAAAATATCCAATATTATTATCACCAAGTTTCATGTCTTGTAGAACCACACTATTGCTGGAAAATTTCTGACAGTTTGAAAACTATAAGAACTCCCGAGGCACCTCATGTGGCTGCTTGTTTATCAACTCGTGCACTGTAGTTTTGAAGTTTGGTTGGTCTATGAAAAACAATAATTACAAAGGTAAATCTCTGTTTGGTCTTTGAAAAAAAATAACCATTGCAAGGGTAAATCTTTGGTTGGTCTATGAAAAGTAAAATCACCACTATTGTAAATCTTGTCTGGAACATCAATCATACTCTGTACATATATTTGTTGCAAGTATTTTCTCGTTTTAATCTAACCTCTTCTGTATTTTAGGCAAAAGTCGAATTGTGAATAATATATCTTTTTAGCAGTGAGAATGCCTTTCAAACAATATATCTCTGATAATACTCGTCTCGAAATCTAATCATAATGTTCATCGAGCGACTGAAAACATAATGGTAATAATAGCAATAACAATAATTGGATTTAATTTGCGCCTTTTCCAGTGGATACACGGCATTGTCCCTTCATTAAAAAGAATTGTAGAGGGATGTTTTCAGATTTTTATGAACAAATCAATAGAAGTATTATTTCTTACATATGCAGGGATTGTATTCCATAGACGTGGGGTAATGCATTGAAGCGATTTGAAGCCAGTCTGTTTTCGGAACTTGAGGGTGATAATGAAATAATCCGATGTAGTAATAGTAGTAGTAGTAGTAGTAGTAGTAGTAGTAGTAGTAGTATTAGGAATGTGTTCGAGCGCATATGGGCTCTACCCGAATGGAAGTTGTCTATTTTATAGATCGGGAAACATCACGTGCGAGTACTGACAGTGTTATCTAACGTTGGATGTGGTCTGTCGGTCTTTGGATCAGTAGCAACAGTGATAGCTTTCATCATTCTAAAGTGAGTATATATCCTAATATGTTGTATTAGCTAAAGCTGCTTTACGTAGTCGAGTGATTTAATCTCTTAACCGCAAATACTAAGATTGTGGGTTCGAGCCTCGGCTCGGCACTCAAGACTTTAAGCAAGGCATATTTACACTTGCTCCTCTCAAGCCACCATGCTTTAATTGTGAACCCAGTAGGACGCGAACATCATTGTGGTTGAATTTTTAGCATGTGCCGCCCGTGAAAAAACGACTGGCCGAGATCCTCCCCAAGGAGCTGGGAATGTGTACTGTCTATGCAGAATAGGAATTGAAACAAATGAAAGGGGTAATTATAATACTGTAAGCGCTTGGGTCAATTAATGGTAACGAAAAGGGTGTTTTAGTATTAGTTAATATTTTTGGTCATGACTTCTTTCTCTATACTGGTAATCTAATCTGTGAAATTTAGCCTCAAAAAAGGCGTCGTGTCGGCTGCCATGTTGTATTTGACACCTGTTTTCAACTTGACATAACGTTCTTGGCTATTTGCTTCTCAGTCGGAAATAGAATGATATACAAACAGTATAACAATGACATTGGTTATATTACAAGAAGGCATGCATCGGGTATTTTTATTCTTATCTTATAAGAGTATATATTTATATAATTTCTTAATTTTATACAAAATAAGTTAATTTCAGTTGCCTTGGTAAACTTTTTATTTTAGAATATTTCCATATTTCAATGTTGACATAAGTTACCTTTGATTGCAATGAACCGAACTGAAATGTTGAAACTAAAATAAAGAAGAAATTAAAAGATAAATATTGGTAAAGTAAAACCCAAAGTTAATAATAATAATTAAAGCATTTTAGTTTCACTAATTTTCAATTTGTCCATTTCCCAAGCTAGACCACCAATACTTTTATTTCTCTTTCTAGGATGAATACTGATCGTGTGTTGATACACAGTAACCTGGCAGCATCCATCGCCATGTCACAGATTCTCTTTCTAGCTCAGGGCTCACTCGAACCTATGACGGTATGTTGAATTCAGATTAACAAAGATGAATATATTTTTCATAAATCCACTTACATGACAACGCTCATATTTCAATAGAACCATAAACAGATCAGTGCAAGATTCATACTTACAGTCTTGAAAAACATTATCATGTGGCCGCCATGTATGATTATATTTTGTAGCCCGAATCATATGGATTCAAGATATTTATTTTATTTGTTTATTCATTTATTTATCTATTTATTTGGTTAAAATGCATGGTAAATAATTCGAAATTCTCCAATTATTAAAAGGAGGGTAATTCCAGTAATTTTATAGACATGAATTATAGTTATGAGTCAAAAATAATGCAATGAAGTTGCCAGTTTTTGTAGTTATCTTGAAGAATGTCCGACTCTCTTATTTCCGACTCTCTTTTTTTCCCTCATTTCATCGGCCATTTTGTTTTTTAGTTTTTTCCATTTTCAGTTTTAACCGATTTCAAGGTTCACCATTTCCTTTTATACTCATAATGAAAAAGTGGGCGTATTTTCATATTTTCCCGTGTATTAAGTGCTCTCCTCATCACAGCCTTTATATCAGTGGTTACATTAATGAAGACCTACCGTTTATTTAGCTCTATTCATTGCCTTTGTGTTTTAGATTGGATGTCAGGTAATGGCTGGTATCATGTATTATTTCTTCACTGCTTCGTTCGTCTGGATGATGATTGAAGGACTACAGCTCTATACTCAAGTTGTTCTTGTCTTCAACCAAGAGAGCAGTAAGATGAGATACTACCTGCTCGGTGGATGGGGTATGTCGCATATAAACTTTCATTTGTTTGTTTTATCTTCCCTCAGGAACATGGTGTTTTGAATAACGTCTCGTGGAAATAGCATTATTTAGTTCTCTCTTTTCAATTATATCCAAAGGCTAATAAATTATATTCCATAGTTATATGTACACTTGAGTATAGAACCGGGGAATACTAGTACCGCACCTATAGTCCTACACTGCAAAACATTATTTTTGCTAATTTCAAGTGACCATCTCTCTGATTCGTTACAGGTACGTTGTTAATTGAGAAGGTAAATTTGATTTCCTTGCTAGTAAGTTCATGCTAAATGTTTTGATTGGTTTAGGAATCCCGTTGCTAATGACTGCAGTCGTGATTGGATCCACCTTAGATAGCATTGGACGACGAACTGAGTAAGTTAGCATAAAGCAAGATTTTTAACATTTTATTTGGTATCTATAACAGTCATTATCGAAATTTGGAAATCGAAGGAACTTCAACATCTCCTATTGTATCTAAATAATTAATAAAATATGAATAATTAATTAATTAATGAAGCGTCCGTTCAATGTAAAGATAGGTTGAAAGAGTTATATTGAATGCCCTTTTGTTTCGTTTTGTGATTAATTTTTTGAAATGTTAAATGACAAAAAATCCTTAAAATCCTAGAAAGCAATTAGAAAAAGAAACCAACAAAGGGACTTTGAGAAGATCTCCGGCAAAACTGGTTGCAAAAGGAATGGAGAAAAGCAAAACAAACACCCAGAATATTACATATTTCTCCTTTTTACACAGTAAACCTAGACTATTCTGCTTGAAACATTTTGTTTTCGTTAATGCAAATACCTAATTGAAAAGAAAAAAAATCATTTTCTCTTTATTTGTTATGTGAGATGTTAAATACATGTAAGGAATTGAAAGCTTAATTAGGATACTTATTGTTGTTGATTTCTAGTGCCTGCTGGCTGGATTATTCGGACAACTCGATCTATTTTTTCGTTATACCTACTCTGTGTGTGGTGATTGGTAACATGGCTATCCTCACTCGTGTTACGGTCGTCATTGTCAATCTCAAGAACCATGACCAACTCAAGAGAGATGGAGCAAAATATCAAAAACTCAAGTAAATACAATTTTTTTAAAATTACTTTGATTATTAGATATTGATCGAATGATGTCCTAGGTCGAAATTGTGATAGCCTTGAAACGTTGCATTAATATCACTCGATTATGTAATACATGCTCACATAATCGTTATACAAACTACACGTGCAAGGAAAGTATGATAAAATGATTGCTATGTAAAGTTGGCCACGCTTGATTCACTATTGTAAATGAGTCCGAAAAACATATATTCATTTACAACATTTCGTATAATTATTTGGACCACACCGTGTCATAACTTTGGATTTTGTAAACCGGTATATTTGTATAAAACCTTTTGTTGTGACTGATTGTCTTTGCTTGCTTGTTTTAGATACGCGTTGAAGGCCTCGCTCACCATCTCACCTCTGATGGGTTCGACCTGGTTGTTTGGTGTGTTCACTCTGGCCGATTCATCCAACCTGACGTTCCTCTATATCTTCGTGTTATGTAACTCCATCCAAGGCATACTGATTTTCATTCTACACTGCCTTAACAGTCAGGAGGTAAACCACTTTATCGCCCGACCTTTCCGCCAATGTCATCCTTAATTATTAAAGAACATAATCGTTTATTTGTTGTATTCCATTCTTGTTGAATTTATGTACATCCCTTTTAATCACATGATTGTAATCCTTGTCAATTTAGTCGTAAGGCTGCTCTAATGATGGATTCTTTTTTTCTTCAATAAAATCTTTCAATCGAAGGTTAACCTCACTCCCAAATATGCTGTGTTAAAACTTTGTTAGCCTTGTGGACATCTGATTCAGTTTAATTCCTTCTGAAACAAGATAACAATAAATCTTTGTTAAACTAAGTACGTTGTAAGATAGGAATAAAAAGGAGACTTATTTTGATTATTTTTTCTAGGTTCGTGATACTTTCAAACGTCGCATGGAGTTGTATCACATTGGTCGTTCAATCCGGCGATTTAGGATCCAACCTTTGAGCAGCTCAATGAATGACTCTACATGTACTACAAGCGAAAGTAAGGTAACGCGTAGTACTATCAACACACTATCATCATTCGTTAGCAAGGAACAGAAGAGTTCTTAGACTACTGCCTAGCAGGCATATTCATTGGTAACTTTAGCAGTATCAGACGGGTACTAGGAAGGAAAGTTATACAAAAGAGGCTTCTATCAAAAGCGAAAAGGGCCGGTTTATTCTAAATTATTGGTGAATAAATCCTCAATAATTTGTTATAGATTAAGGTTAAAATTATCATGAGTATTGTTTTGTTATTGTTATTTAATATCAGTACCATTATTATTATCATTTTAACCATTATTATTATCAAATTATAGAAACAAAGGTTGGATTAACAGGCGGGAAATTAGATAACAATAAAGATATCTTGTTATCAAGACTTTATGTAAACTTTATTTCATCATCTTCGTCATCCTGGTCATACATAGGGCCTAATATGGATCATAGAAGGTAGGACTCTAACTCTGAGTAACAGATATGATCATAATTTTTGCCTTAAGACGTTCTTTAACAGATATACCGTTTTAAAATCATTGTCAAGTGTTTAATAGACGACATTGTGAAGGCTAACCAAATGTTATAATGACGAAGACCCTCTCGGGATGTGCACTGAAGCAAGCGTGCTGCATATGAGACAGCGGTGTACGCAGCAATTTTTCAA
>BEXV01002413.1:42707-59235 GCA_003118195.1 Hemicentrotus pulcherrimus
ATATAAATAAGATTTAAAGCAATTAAATAACATTCGATGAATGCATGTAGGCCTACGCAAAGCAAGTAACATGCCGCAAAAAGTGTTCTACTATCAGTAATCGAGATGTATGCCTACTAAACTTTTTAAATTCTCTCTACTAGATTCCACATTTCGTAGTTCGTGATCCCTTTTTATTAGATCATGGTTATCTCTTCTTTCTATGACTATACCATTGATAAATCCATTGATAACTCACCAGCGTATCCTAGTGGACAAACACAGACGTATCCATCATCCGTCCTCTCGCAGGTTCCTCCATTAACACAGGGTTTGGAGTGACAGAAGTCGAGTGGTTCTGAGCAGTTATTATTAGTGTGTGGATCAGGACACTCACACCACTGTACTACCGATGGATTGATGCCATGAAATGTTACAGAACTTTTGCTATTCCTTGAAGATACAGACGATCCTCCTGTATGTGTTTTTCTGCTCATACATCTCTGATATCCACCGCATGTCTCGTACAAACATTTATCATCCTCAGCCGGTATGACCAATAGACCACAAAGAAGTTGTAACTGATCACGCTTGAAGTAAATAGTGTTTACTATTTGTCGAGGAGAAAGGAATCGGTTTTCGCTGTTACGTGCCGAAAAAGAAATATTTACAATCGGGTGTCCATCGTCGGTCATTTCACGGATGTTGAATATGTTGAGTTTATGAGCGTCTAGGAGTTCACTCAACGCCATGCGGAGTTTTCCGATACCACCAGACTGAAGGAACTCATCTTGTGTAACACCAGGAATACGGACATTAACACTGTGTGCTATCATTGCTTCAGAGACACTTGTAAGCTCTAGACGACATCGTGCTGTACGACCATGAACACCATCTGATAATAGCAACAATCAGATAAGAATGAAGTTTGAAATAGTTATTAATTCATTTCATTATTAAAAAGCACTTTCCCAATAGGCAGAATAGACCGATTTACTAATAAATTCATATTCACGGATGCTTCTTTCCCGTGTACCTATTGGCGAGTTATTTCATTTAAACAGTGAATGAACTGCAATACTTGGAATCCTGCATATATTAAGTATTGCTATATTGGGAGAACCTCGCAGCAGCGTTCAGATAGTCAAGAACAAGCTTTGTCAAAAAAGTATGCATAAACATTTGAAAATGTTAGTAAACCGGTTTATGCGTAGAGTTCGTGTTACTATTGCAAAATACCTAATTACTATTCAAATACATGATAGTTCTTAAGACAAATGCCCCTGTCTTTGATGCATTTATCACATTAATTTCTCAATTCGACAATCGTTAAGGGAAAAAAATCAGGATAGGTGCTGCAAAAGCGTCGGTAAATTTCGATATGGATGATCTCTTTTTTTGTTGTAATGTAAGTAATGTAACTTTTACTGAATAAAAGAAAGAGAAAATTCAACCTCTGCTGTCATATTATAAACTTCGTGAAAGAGTTCCATTTTGTCCAAGTCTAAACATTTCACAAATCTGTCTTATTAAAACAATTACATTTTTTTTTTAATTTCCTGTCAGACAATAAACTTTGATCACGCACGACTGCACATTTTTGGTAAAACACTTCCAACTTCATTCATTACAGTCTAATGACCCCTCTAAGAGGGGTGAGGTCAATTGATATGATGTACCACTTCCGGATGATACAGTCAACTTAATGGCTAACCTCTGCATATTCTGGGTAAACAAAAATTAAATAATTGAACTATTTTATAATTTGATGACATTCACCCCATGATGGTTAACATAATATAGTCGACACAATATAGGCCTACATGTAAACACTACTATTATGTACAAATCTAGCCGTGCATTCATTCAAATAATATGATTAATCATGATGTTCATTGGGCAAAACCCCACAAAATCTTCTAATTTTAGCAACAAAGCTGGATGAATTTAAATACCAGTTATTCCACTACATATATAAATATAAGTTTAATTTATTCAAGTTTTCGTTATCGTCATTTATTTGTATTCTTCTACTACGCATATGACTATATTTCTCATTTAAAACAAATTTTGAGCCAGCGACATACCACTGACAAATACTGTCACCTCAGTGTTGCCTTGATTCTCCTCGGAGACCTCTAGGCGATGAACCTTCGGTTTGAACCGAAGAGTTCCTGTTAAACTATCCACTTGTAATAGATCATTTCTCCCGGTCACCTGGCTATCGGTCTGCTGCTGGTCGGCTGCATCACCAAGAATCACAAAACGGAGCTTTCCTTCGCTATCGATATCACGGGCGGGAATACGCGCAAGTTCTGTTCCTGATAGGATATCATCTGGAAGACCATTGTAAAACACCTCAAAGTTTGGTACTTCAGGTGCATTGTCGTTGCGGTCAATGACATGAATAAATACACGGACAGTGGTGAAGAGAGTGCCAGAGTAGGCAGCAACTATCAAGCGAAACTTCTTGACACGTTCATAGTCGATGTGATATCGGTTGTAAAGCTGACCGCTACTAGGTTCCACTTTAATGATACCTCTAGCGCCTTGTAAGATCCTATACCTCACCACTGCGTTCTGTCCTTCATCTATATCACTAGCATTCACTATTGTCTCTCCCGAGATCGATACATTCACATTCTCATACACGTACATTCGAAGAATATCATAGGGAAATCTAGGAGGGTTGTCGTTTACATCTAAGACAGCCAGTATTAAATTCGCTTCATCCTGCTCTTCGCCACAGATCGCTACAACATTGAGTTCATAACGCTTGTGATATTCTCTGTCTAAACTTCGTAATACCCACACGCTTCCGGTGGTGACATTAATGCCAAAGAACCCAGACCCGTCATCAGGGGTCACATTCCGTAAGGCATACCTGACAGGTAGACCAACCTTAGTATTCCGTACTTTTAAAGATGCGTTTATCTCACCTACACTATTTTCCTCTATACTCCCGTTGAACTTTTTTGAAATAAACCTGAATCGACCCACATTGACGACTCGAATTTTGACTTTGCTGACGGCCTTGTTTTTTGGTTGTCTCTTATCCCTGGCATAACCAAGAAAGGTGATTGTGTATGCTCCTGGGGTAAGAGCCCTTGATAGACGCACTTCTCCTGTAGCTTTGTCCACATGGAATGGTATATCCGAAGACTCTTGAGATTTCTTCCGTTGTTTTATGTGATAGATGATATTTGCTGCTTCTGTAATGAGGAGAAAGGCAAAGAATTTTAGCAAAACAGATAACATTTATGAAGTGAAGTCATTGCGTTTATGTATCGAGTATGGTCTGGTATTATGATGGTTACATTGAAATGACCGTATTGTTGATAGCTTTTGTTCTATCATTTACTCATCATTTACTCCTTCATTCAGCTACTCATACTCATCAGAGTAATTTTCCATACTAGATATGCATACTCCTGTCATCTTGATAACGTGCCGTCACCATGGTTACTGAGTAGAACCCCATCCTCACATCCTCTCACTACACTACACCTGCACTTTCATATACCGAAACACTCTTAACCAGAAGGTTATAATACGAATTGCCATTGCAGCTCTTTTGGACCAGGGAGGGGGTAAGCGTAGTTGAGGATAGCCGCATCATCAAATTAGACCGGGACATATGGATCATATTTATGAAACTTCAAACAGAATGCAGAATACCGGAAGCAATCTAAATGTATTTACACACGGAGGCGGGATACGGAAGAGTGAAGTATAGGAATAAAACGTGTGTGATGGTACAGGAATTGATAGGATCTCCTTGATAGGACTCTCTATTATATTGACTAATGATTTACATGTAGTGGTTCATTAAATCTGAAAATAAGCCTTCATGTGTGTCATGATTGACCACCCTGAGAAGATTAAGTACGTTCACAAGTCAAAAGGAATGACTTATGGTCAACCAAAGAAAATAAATTCCTATCTATAATATTTCAATTGACAGTCATGCTCTTCAGAAGCAATTAGCGATTTACCAATATTGCATTGCAAAAGATAACAATTTTAAGGAGCCCCCCCCCCCATGAGCTTTTAAATGACGTTACTGTCAATAAGACGTTGTGAAAATGCTTCCCACAAATTATATAACATAATGTAATTGCTTATACTTTTATAAGATTTCAAATTGAACCATCATTTTGACATGAAAAACAAGTAGATGAAAGACTGACATTTATAATCAGGACACTTGAAAGGGTAAGCCCGGGGAGCCTCGACCATCTCACTTTTTAAACAAAGTAATTGGCGCCAAATGCATGGAACCTTGAGTTGAATAACACGGTAGACTTCCATCTGTTAAAAGTATCCGTCACGTGGTGAATGACGGGATATTCCTCCAAGTTTATTTTTGCTTTAATAACTTTACTTGGCCAAATACCGAGTTAACATCCAGTCTCATATTTCAATCAGTTATTATACTTTCCGACATGAACGAAAAAAAGAGCTGACTTGCGTACAATGCTTGAGAAAGCCCAGCTAGTTTACACTTGACATTCTTTTAAATTAATGGTCACGTAGTATAGCATCTAGTTACTTTTTCATTGTATCAGAAAGGGTCATGAACTTGGAATATATGACCCCCAACCTGGATTCAATCCCTCAAGAACCGTCAAAGCTTTTTATCATGATCCTTCTGATGGTCTCAGTGGGGACGTTAAAAGGGAGAAAAAAAATAGAGAGAGTGATATATTGGGAGACAGACAAAAAAAAATCAATAAATTGATATGTAGACGGAAACAGATACACTGAGATTCAAGATTAAAATGAATAGACATGGACATGAATGTAATATAATTAATTACCATGCAGAAAGAAGTATTGAGATTGGGGCAGAGATAAATATAATTAATTACCAGGTAAGAAGTATTGTAATAATATAAATAGTTACCAAGAAAGAAGTCTATAGATAAGGGGTACAATGGGAGAGACAAATAGAGAGACCAATAAGAAACATAGAGAGTGAGAAATAGTAATCAGTAAATGACAGTTTTTTTAACCGACGCCTAGCTACTGTATAATGTATATCTGAGCTTCGGAAAGATAAGGTGAAAAGCGTACGGCCTTTAAAAAAGAATAAAACAAAATACGATTTTTAAATCCAAGAGCTGTATGATCAATATTTCTGCTCCGACTCATCGTAAGACACATACTTAATGAATGATATCTGGTTATGAAAGTCACTGGTTTGCTTTTATCGTAGTCCTTACAAGACCGAGTCTTTTTACTTATTCCTCGTAAAGCTGATAACATCAGAACATCCAAACATCACCATGCATTGTTTCTCTAAAAATAACATTTGGTATTCCCTTTACGCTTGATATGTCACTGCTAACTATCAATACAAGAATAGTAGGATGTAACAAGCATTATTAACGGATGTTATCTGGCGGTCTTGAATGCTCTATTTGATACATTACTGAACACTGAATGGTATGCTAAATAGTATGACCTTAACCAGGCATGGATTGATAAAGTCTGGTATGGCTTCCTTCGAATCATCTTGTTCCTGTGCCGTTTAAATCTTAGATATCTTTTTATAATTTGGAATAATGCCCATAATAATGCAATCCGTTCTAGTTGAAATCCGCTAAAATCTTTGTTTTATTGTTACAAAAGTTTAAGGTGTTCTTTTGAATCGAATGACAAAGGTCCATAACAATAACAACAACGTCGAGTATCTAATCTACTGATAAAACCGAAATTTTTAAATAACAAAATAAACAAAATAAACAGATACAAAAAATAAACAGATAAAATGTGTAACAAATCAAAGGGTCTCTACTCATACGGTCAACCATAGGATCAATAACAAGAATCAGACGCGAGTAAACTACGTTTGAATAAATAACACTAAAACAACATAGCATGTCATTTTCTATCAGATTATTTCTTGAAAATAATGTGCATCGTAGGAACCTTTAAATAGTGTTGGAATTTCATTGACTATATAGAAAACTACAATTTGATTGATATACAACTTGTTGTAGTTCAAAGTCGATCTGCTCGGCTGAAGCAAAGAGAAATCTCATATCTCCCTGGATGAAGATACTCTTTGATTGCTCCCTCCATCTCCCAGCATGCAACACTTGTATTCACGCTGCGGGTCATGACAAAGCTCTCATAAAGGTCAATGATATCACCGAATGTTCTCTCCTATAAGTATAATAGGCCCCAGGTTATCGCTTAAACCTTACTGAAATAGACGAATATTCAATTAATTTCCATGCTCTTAAAATAGCATTTAAATCAAACCAAGTAGGCTAATTGAACTACAGGTAACAAGTAATCAAACCCTTCCACAAATCAACTCCTTAAAATCAACTAATTGCTAATTACAGGAGGATAGGTTTTTGAGGTAATTGTACTGTATAGTGTTCGGTTTGTTCCAGGTTAGTTGTCTTCTGGGATATCCTAAAGATTCCAAAATGGGATTCACCTTCCCTTGAAACACTTTCAAACACTTTCAAACCCTTTCAACACTTCCTCAAAAACATTACAAACAATATTTGCAAGTTCAAGAGTAATGATGCAATTGTAATCTACATTATCAAGGTGTGTGTACTCAGTATTTACTGTATGTGTCTGTATAGGGTTTGTGCGGTTTTTATACTTGTTTTGTAATTATCTCTGGCTTGTTATCTTGGAGCCACTGTCTTTTCTTATTATATCCTTTGTCTTATTGCCGTCTCCCTTTCTATTCTGATCTTCACACCTCTCAATGTATCTCTATACCTTTCTCTCTGTCCCTGTTTCTCTTGTAGTTATTTAACCAACTTTCCCTCTTTGCTAACCTATCAACTTCCCTCTTTTATTTATGTTAATGCTCCAACCTCAACTGTATTTTTTTTTTAAATACTTTCATATATTTTTACATTGGCTACCTTACGCACAGACCTCTATGCCTTCTTAGGTGTGTCTCGCAAACAATTTTATTGTAAAAACTCATTTTATTTACCCCTCAATATTTATTTTACCAATATCTATATACCTTAATTTATTGTTTTATTAAAATGTCTACTCTCTATACCACCAGATTAAAAATATATACATGTGTACATTCATACATGATATATGTTTTTTCAATCACCGTTTGTGAAATAAAAATTAAATGAAATGAAATAAGATACAATTATTATCTATAATTACTAGGAGATAGTAGAAGAAGAATCTTATCCGTCATGTAGGTGTCCTATGTTGAGCATACAAGAACCCCCATCAGATTTTTCATTTTCAATTTGACACGGTTAGTTTAAAAATCCCGACAGTAACGACTATATGTTATGATAAAAAGGGAAATGGGCTACCATGAGATCTGAAGGCGTACCCCTCCCCCCCNCCCTAGACAATTCAAACAGGATATTTCCTTTTGAATTTCAATAGGAAATTCTGTTTATCCGGTAATATAGTCAGGGCATACAAGTTCGTATGGACAGCAACCATCTCCATGACTAATTATCCCAGAAGTAGAACTAAAATCTCTCCCAGCGGTATAGTTTGCTTTTTTCCTGAATGAACACAACATGAAACCTGATAAAACTAATCGAAATAGTTTGTATCGACTTCAACAGTTTGATATGCTAGCATACAAGGGAATAGTTTGGGAGACAAATTCCTTTCTTGTTCATGGATATAGACTTTCCGCTTCAAGGAACTTGTTATTTACATTTTGAAAAAAAAATCATGCAAACATTGTTTAGATCAGAAAAGAAATCCAAGATAGCATTTACTTTTCTAATCTAGATGATGATCTTGTTGCTTATGGTATTATGTCTTATAGGTAGAACAAAATACATTCGCTTAGTACAGAACGAAGCTTTTTACATAAATTTTTCAAACTTTACTGATCTGAAAAATCTAAAGGATTAAAGAAGTATCATACGCACCCTTCCAAAACTTCTTAAGACTTGTTAACATGTAATCTAGTGTGACAAGTGTTAACAAATTAAACGAAAACACCTTCGAGAGTTTGAACAATATGTGGCTTTATATCATTGAATTGAACAGGAGCTGTGAGAGTATCCATCAACAATGAAGTCGATGGTATATCAGAGTGATGAACGAGCTCGATACATCTGTTTTATTCCATCTCGCAAGGGCCTGGGTTAAAAGGTGACAATGATCGCAAACGACAGCACATTCTTTTTTCGTTTTAAAAAAGAAAAAAAGTATCAACGGTTCTTTCTCATGTATTGTGAAGCTACTATGTGGATGAAAGTCCTTTGTAACAAAATATCATGAAGTAGTTGTTAAATCAATTTGAAACTTACTGATGAAGACGAGGGATACTGTGAATATTAAAAACCATTCACATGATGTTTCCATATCTGAACACAGTCGTACGTCTATAGAATAGAATAGAATCGTGCATGCAGTGGGCGGTTTACGTGCTTGGGGCAGGTTTAGTATCAAAAGTCAGCTGGGAGATGGTACACAAAGTCATGCAAACTTACATTCCATGATTATTGGTATTATAGTAAGACAAACTTAGGATATGTTTAGGTTTTCATCATGAAACCATCAACTACTAAAAGAAGTGATTAATTTGTATTCTTTTTTTCTCAAAAAGTCCTCAAATAGGGTAAGTACAAATATATGAATTGCTTTCCTCAACTAATAAATAGTATATCAAGTTAGATATTAACTTGTAACCACAATTGGGATAACCAATACAAACATTAATTCCGAGTCACCGTTTTGTAGAAGTGGGCCAAGATTGAGAGCTTAGTTGCACATTCCATGTGGATTCAAACTCATTCAAATCGAACAAGGGGAATATTAGACATGAATATATCATATGGTAAAGGAAGTAGAGAATAGACTAGGGAAATGCCATCCAGATGTTATAAAACGATTTAATATGGCGATCACACGCTTCGTATTCTGGAAGTATGTTCGAGACGAGAACTATTCTTCCCATCCTCGATACACACTCCCAGCTTGTTTCCTGTTCTCGATTTTTTAAGAAAATAGGAGAGACAAAAACAGAAAAAAAAATAAATACAGAAAGCAATAAAATGACCATAACATTGGTCTCGATGGGTTGCACAAATTTTCAACATTTCAGTTTGGTATCAAGAACGTTGCGATTTGGAGAGAACCAGCGTGATAAATTACTTATGTTTAATCACTTGTCAAAGTCAAATAGTTCACTTCGAGGGGAATTTAGTTGGTTTTAAATAAAAGTAGAAAAATTGAAATAAACAGGTCAGTGAAAGTTAGGAAAAAACGAGTGAAAATAAAAAATTTATTTTGCAGACACAAATCAAATCAAATCAAATCAAACTTTGAAGCAGGTTATGACCGTTAGGTCACGGTCATCCTGGCAGTTTGTACTTACAAACTAATATAAACACGTGACTGGTTGTCGCATAAAGAGGTTTGATAGGAATCTTTCTCAATTTCATGCATGTATAGGAACGTCCTGTTTCAAGGATGCACCGAATCCATATTCTTAAATGAAGCATTGAAATATTAATTCCTGGCCCGACATGTAAAATCAGGAGACGTCAATGTGCAAAAGGACACGATTCAAAATCTGCCTGCATGTGATTTTCAATGATTTTTTTGTTGGTTTTTTTCGTGGTCGGGCTTACACTTACATGCATAGAAAAAACATACAAGACGGAAAATAGAAATATCATTGTATGTACGATGTATCGTTTGGGTAAAATCAGATCAATATGCGCCTATATTTATCACATTTAACTGCAACTTCCTTGTAGCTATGGTTCTGCTTAAAATTTTCTAGTATAGGCCTGCTTAAATCTTCCTCTAGATTACCCTAATTTTCCCTAGATTGTCAAAAATATCTGTAAATCTTCCTAATATTCTGAAAATGTCCGAGCGTTGTTAGCGATAAAATAATCAATCAGTTACTTCCGTATCAGATGATTTAAATACATATCAATAATTATGTGCAAAACATAACGCGCGCGTAAGGTGTGTGCGTGGTGTGTGCGTGGTGTGTGTGTCTGTTTGGTTGGAATGTGCGTGGGTGAGGGCGTTCGCCCCCAAAAGAGAGAGAGAGAGAGAGAGGGAGAGCTTGATTATTGTACCAAAAAATCTGTGACGGTCGAGTATAGGAAATAGATTTGAATGAAATAAGGTGACAGTGGACACTTCACACCTAGACCCTCATCATGGCTGTTATGTACGTGTAATAGAGACGGCAAATTGAACGAAAACAAAAGAATAAAGTGTGTCGTATAAACATATATTGGCAGTTCATTGCCGCCAGGAGAGGCAGTAGACCTTGATGAAGTTTAGACTGAATGAGATGTACTTTGATGGGCCACTCTATCCCACAGCTCCTAAGTGGACAATAGCTTTGAAAGCAAGGCCATTTGCCAGAGAATGTGTCAAAACAACGCTGACGTTAATTGTCAACTATAAAACGTCTTCATGCTATCGTTAAAATTCCAACTTCTATCTTTCATATCTGCCTTTAAAATTACCCATGTAATAATACTTTGATACTACATCTCTAAGCGCTTAACATATTACACCGGTCAATGTAAAAATGAAATATGTGAAATATAACACCTCGGTAAGAGGACTTCAAAGAGGAAAACATTATCAACCCGGTCATTTTGATTCAATCGTAAATCCGCACAAGTTAGCGCACACGCTCCGCTCTCTGAGGAGTGTTCCGGCCAGGCTCATTTCACAAGCGCACACTTTCCAATCCAAATGCAAATGCAAATGTCGTTTATGTCTCGCCAAAGGACATTTGAGCCGCGGTGGAACTCGAACCACGAATCATGTGATCCACAGTCCGGTGACATATCCACAAGACCGCGACACCTGCAATCCATACCGATGAGATTACCGAACTTAATAGTGTTGGTCAATGTTAGTAATTTGAGGAAATTGTATCTTCTTTAGTCTCCCGTCCACCTCTCTCTCTCTCTCTCTCTCTCTCACACACCCTTTTCACAATATCATAAACAATTGCTATTATCATTGCTTTACACCTTTCATGAAATCTTCATCATCTTTAAACACATTGTGGCATGGCAATTTTTGTTCAGATTATATTTTGCATTTCTCACATTTTTTAATATGAAAAGAAACATCTCTTCCTGCATTTTATGTTTTAGAGCTAGTTAAAGGTGTCGTGGTCAAGTGGATATGTAACCGGACTGCGAATCACAGGGTCCGCGGTTCGAGTCTCAACAATGTCATTTGGGAAGACATTTATCTACATTTGCCACACTCGACCGAGGTGAGGTAAATAGGTACCTGGCAGGAATTCATTCCTTGAAATGCTTAGAGCGCAGTAATGGTAGCCATGCAAAAGCCGGGGTAATTATTTCCAAATTTGGATGCGCATTGAGACGTTTGAATGTGATATGCGCTATACAAAAACCGAATTTCATTATCGTTATTATTATGTCCTTTCATCCAAAATATCAAAGACTCTCTCTCTCTCTCTCTCTCTCTCTATCTATCTATTATGTCCGTCCCTCAATATTTCTCTCTCACTCTGCCTTCAAGGCTCAACATTAAATCAGTTCCATTAAAGTTAAAGTTTATATACAACGTCATACACTAATGAGCGTCCGCTTTTAGTAACACTATGGATTGATATAGCAACAGTTGGACTAATGGCATCAAATGCACTGCACATGTGTTTTATTTCGTTTACGATTATCACTGAAACATGCATGCACTCAACGAGTTATGAGTACAAATATCGACAAGGTCAACATAGATGTGCTATGTGCGTTCCATGCATACCAAAGCAAGATATTTCTCAAGGATGAATTTGTCTGCGATTTATGTATCCAATAGATAACCAGTTGATACCATGAATTATTAACCGTTCAGTAACTGACATTAAAATAAGATTATTCATTATCATACTCGGCTGCTGCATACTTTCTCTCTCTCTCTTTCTTTTCTTTCTATCTATCTGTCACACGAAATGTTTCCAATCTAGATGAACTGAACATCCAGACAGACAGAAGCAGTGGAATGTCTTTTGTTCAAGGGCAAGCAAGGTCAAAATGAGGCACAGAGTCCATACAAACAGATCTGAAATACGTGGACGAGAAGGGGTAGGTATAGGAACACATTCGCCACACACCCTCATGATTTTGATAGGACCTTATTTAAAGTATCGTTTGCCACTACACCATCACCATAATCAGCTTAATAACAACATCAACAACAATGACGAAAAAAATACAAAATCACTGATTTGGGATGAAACAAAAAACACCAAATAAAGAGAAAAGTAGCTCATACTGTGGGGAAGAAGTGCGTTTGGAATGTGAATGGATTAAACAAAGAAGGAACGATCTCACAGCTAAAGATGGTGCCCTCATTTCCACAAACTATTTGATTCGTGGCAGGAGAGCAGACAGAGTTGGATGTAAATGAGGGTTTAGTCACGTATCTTAGTTTATCTCCCTAGGTGACCATCAGTGTTCAAGTATATTTTCATCCGTTTTTGGTAGTAACCTCTACTCTAAGATATCTTCAAGATTGCGATAACAAAATAATTATTTTCTAGACTGGAAGGAAACAGGGTTTGGATACGAACAATTAAATCCATGACAAGCTGCTTTTTGAAACAATGGTTTATTTCATGAGATTAAATATTAAGAAAAATAACTGGATCATAAACAAAACTATTGGCCAACCCCAAACAGAAACATAAGCAATGTTCAGACTATCTTGATTATCCTTCAAGTATAGCCTCCAGTACTGATTAAAATAAAGAAATCCCAGTTGTGCTACTTAATACAAAACATCTTAATGAAGACAAGTGAGAATAAGGATAAAATAAGATGGTTGAAGCCTTCAATTTATTATTGATGGCTAAGCAGGAAATTAACCAATTTAATTCTTGGCATTAATCATGTCTGATGGAACATAAATATTGTTGCATGGGACTACATGCATCACCCGTGACCCGAATCATGTAGCTAGGAAAGTTCAAGTTCAGTGGGTATTCGTCAAACTTTTTATACGTGAAAACTTTTAAATAAAAACATAATGATTTCAGTGTTTGTCAATATACGTGCAATATCAAATTAATATTTTATTGATGAAGCAGACCGGATGTAAAATAAATCGTCCGAATTAATCTGTATTTAAAATTTTCACAAATATAAACGTAGCACATGCACAATTTACTTAAACTCACGTGTGAGTTTTTGCCTACAATACTTATGCGTCCTATCGGATAACGTCGAAACTACTTTTACTTCAATTTAGTTTTCTTTTAGGTTCAGTACAATATTGACAATGAGAACTTTATTTCAAAGATATTAAATATGGCTGAATGATAATCATTATATATCATTTTCGAATGAGCTGAGATTATATGGAATCTCCATTAGTACACCGGTAAAACAATAATTATAGGCCTACATTTAATTATTATTATTAAGTTTAATAAGTAAAATCGAGGAAGGGCGTATAGTAACTGGGTTTCTTTTCGGGAATCGTTCCTTGCTGCGCATGGTCTTTACCAACTGTTCTTTGTCTACACTCTAGCCTAGTCTAGACAATAATAACTTCTTCTCATGATGGATTGACCCAGCCCAGCTATGATTGTAATCATGTTTCATGCCATAGCAACCAATCAACAACCATTCAATGCTTTCGATGATTCATGTTTATCGCACAATCTAAAGAGCAATCGCATTTTGATCATAAACTACGATTGCTTATCATACCTGTTCTGGTAAGAATGTTCATTCCCATGATGTTGAATGGTACTTGATTTAGCCAACACTTCATCGCATAACACTTCATCGCATAATACACCTGAATAACATATATCTAATTATCTATTTAACCGGCTGAATCGTGTATTTAATCCCAACGAAATGGGAAAAGGGTACTCCTCTGTATGTTAAGTAACTTTCTATGAAACTATCATTTAAACATCCTAAAAATCAACTTATTAATACAACAGCAACATCATTTTTTTAGAGCGAAGATGGGTCGGACAACTTCAAATTTCCGAGCGGTACTTCTTATAAATACAATTGTTGAAGAACATCCCGTACCCCTACCTCTCCCTCTTGTATCCCCATCTCGTCTACCCCCCCCCCCCCCCCCCNTCCTCTCCAACAAAGCAAGCATGCATACAAATGTGACAAGTGTGATTGTATAGACATGATTTGTTGTCACTTCTATCAACCTTGACACATAACTGTATGCTTCCAGCTATGTCACGTGACCTCTACTTAAGGTCATGACCTCAAGATATTTTGTAAATCATCTTGATATTTAAGGAGTTCAATTTACATTTGTGGTAGACACATCATGGTAGCAAATCTGCTACCTACTGTGGTGATACATATACAACGTGACTGGACTGGATTGTCGAGGTAGTATTCCTTTGTATGCTAAGAACATGACCGTTTGTCAGCCATGCACCCTTCTTTAAAGAGCATATTTACTGAGACTGGGGATCGCAGGCTGCCTGTATTCACTAGGCCCCCCAAAAAATCCAAGATCGGTTGAACTTTTTTAGACCCCTTTTTTTTACCTTGATCGATTACATGTATGTGCCCCCCCCCAAAAAAAAAAAAAAAACAAAACAAAACATCAGACTATGGCTACGTGCCTGCTAAGCCCAGGTAGTTTTTTTTTTTTAAGGGGGGGGCACTATTGCGAAACGGGAGACAGGCACGGGATGAAAAAGATTTTTATAAGGCACCGACCGTTGTTTCCTCTCCCTGAATTCGTCATTGATATTCATATATTCATATTTACTGTGTCCAGAATGTAAAGCCTCTGACTTGTAGGTTTGACATACATCATGAAAATCAACAAAATAATTCAATATCATATCAATTTCTCGTTTTCAATAAATGATTGGATTCAAATCCTTTTAAAGATTTTATTCCAGCACTGCAATAATGTGTGCAAAATAAAGAATTGGCATTTGGCGCATCAGAAATCAGTAGATTAAGAAAAAAAAAAACTTGTCCACCTTTTTTATACAAAACATTGTTTCTACGACCTTTTTTCACGTACTGGAACACGTTTTTAACAGATGTAAGATTTAGAAATGTAGAAATGTTTGCAATGAAGAAAACAAATTATCCTGACTCAACACTTCCTTCAGATGCTGATGGAGCAGAGTAAAAAAAAAAGTGAAAATGTTTTGTTGAAGTGGGACTCCTATGATCATGAACCCATGAGAATTAATGGAATGAAAATATCATAACATATCAGAACATAAAAACAGGAAACACGGCTGCAGCTACTCTGTCTCTCTCCTTCTCTGTCTATCGCTATTTGTCTCTCTGTCTCTCTCTATATTTTTTCTGTGATTCTGCCTTTCTCCTTTTTTTTCTTACTATGATTGTTCACTTCTCTCTCCTTCTCTGTCTATCTCTATATATATCTCTCTCTGTCTATCTCTCTCTCTCTGTCTTTCTTTGTCTGTTTGTCTGTTTGTCTCTCTGTCTCTCTCTCCCTCTCTCTCTCTCTCTATTTTTCTGTGATTCTGTCTTTCTCCTTTTTTTTCTTCTTACTATGGTTGTTCACTTCTCTCAACTTCTCTTTACATCAACTATGCTACTATAAATTTCTCGTCTTGTCTCACTATATTCTTACACTATTTATAAATCATTCATATAATGGCCTTACAACCTAACTACGACTGAAGTTTGGAGGCAATTCAAAATGGATTAGAGACCTTCAACATCAAATTATACTTAATTGAAGTCCCGTATTGTCATGTATAAATAACAATGATATCCAAATTGAATGAACCGGGGAATGTACCAGCCGCATGAATGATTACTGACTTGAGTTTCTCTCTCCGATTGAAATTCGATACTAATAAAATGACAATTCGGGACCTCGCATCTTTCAAAGTATACATCTAGGCTAATCCCTTCTCCATTTCTTTTTTAAAAACGAGTCGTATTGAGGTACTAAGGTGCAGAGGTATTCAAGGTGCGCACATCATCTACTTGCGTCCACGGGGATCAAAGTATGTGTTCACACATAACACGTGTTATTAGTCAGCGGGGTGTTCTCACCTGCCTGTAAGATGTGTGAACCCAATCAATCGAGTGCGTCACTTAAGGTGTTTTCCTTTCATTTCGGTTTCTTTTGGATAGAGAGGGGATCATGATATTATATTGGTTATCAATTCTAGGACAATCAAAAGAATTCATCCTATTGCAATTGCATGCCTGAACATCATCTCAAATGAGTGGATGAATATTTTCAAGGTTAAATGTTGGACAAAAATTCCCGCGATACCATGGCTAAAATCCAATCACAAAGGCAACGTCCATGTAAAGAAAAATTCTAATATCATTACGTTTCATAAGATCAGGGATATGAGAGTTAAACATATCCCTGATAAGATGATGAAGTGGATTCTGATCAAACGATTGGTTAAGAGCGTACACGTGACCAGGCATTAATTTTGCCTAACACGTAATTTTGATAATGACCGGTCATTATCAAATGTTAATGACTGGTCATTAGTAAAATCATGTTATAAAACATCATTTTATATTTGTATAATAGCCTATGTCTGTCTGTC
>BEXV01002414.1:10908-48052 GCA_003118195.1 Hemicentrotus pulcherrimus
G
This sequence comes from Hemicentrotus pulcherrimus, assembly GCA_003118195.1. Lineage (NCBI taxonomy): Eukaryota > Metazoa > Echinodermata > Echinoidea > Camarodonta > Strongylocentrotidae > Hemicentrotus > Hemicentrotus pulcherrimus. Next base: position 10,910 of record BEXV01002414.1, read on the forward strand.
GCTCTGTGAGATACAAACATGATCCAAGTTTGGCGGGAATCAATCAATCGGTTCTTGAGAAAACGCGATCACGAGAACGGGACGTACGTACGTACGTACGTACGTACGGACGGACGGACAACCCGAAAACATAATGCCTCCGGCTACTTTGTAGCGGAGGCATAAAAAAGAGTCAACTTATGACACCACCTTGGCTTTTCTCTAGTTTCTCTAATGTATCGACACAGAATTATGGCATCTGCCATAGACTTTTGTCTCAGAAAGTGAATGTGTAACAACATTCAAGAACAAAAGGCAGCGGGGTTACAAGTTCCCCAGAAATGATTTCTACTCCACAAAATAGCAGAATTTCTGTTCTTTCAAATGCGTTTCACCCCAATTTATAACGTTAATGGTAACTTAAGATATGGTCGAATCTAGGCCGGATTTATTAGTATGATTAACATTTTAAAAAATTGAAAATTAAGCTAGCAGCTAATTCGCACACACACAATGTATGATATCAGCGCTCGCTCTAAACAAAATTTTAACACGTGAACCAATGGGTATTTCAGCAAGATTGAACTGGTTTTCCTGTAACTGGAATTTTGCCGGGATTTTACTGATTTGCTCTAGAACTATTACATAGGTGTGGCATTTTTTGTTTATATACGGGAATGGCTAAAACCATGACTGCTATTTCGACCAATCAGATGGCTGGATTTCTTAAGCGAGGTATAAAATAACAAATTATATGCATGGTCACTTGATCCAATTGACGCTTCTCATTGGCTACATTCTTGAACCCATTAAGTACAATTTTGTTAGCAAAAATATGTAAAAATGCATTTCTTAAATTTCAATATCTTACATTTAAATTAGATTTACATTACAGTAGATCGTTAATACACAACTAATATATACCAAACAATTTGCCCCCATCAGTTTTTAGTACTCATTATTTAGATACTAAATGAAGGAGATGTTTGTTTAGATTTCCTATCTAATACAAAATTGCAATTTCTTCAAAGATCGTATCACAGGACCATCATGTAATGTGCGGTGCGGGACTTTAGAAGTACAACCCTCGACAGTGGGAAATCTGACCTATGTGTTCAAGGCCAACTTACTGCTTGGAATTGCCAGTGCATATCTGCCCACTTGGTGTCGTACTGGATGATGTAATAGAGGATAGGAGCATTGTTGTCATTGCCAGGATCCCAGAAAAGGTCCATTGCAAACTCCTGTTGCTTGGCCCGAAGCTGCAGATTCTGAGGAGGATCAGGGTGAGCTGGGAGAAGCACAATTGATGCATCAAATCTTAAATGAAGCTTCTCACCAACTTGTTTTTTCTTCACATAAAAATACTGTATAGCATGACATTGAATACAGCATATATTGATAGCTCAAATTGTTAAAACTCAGTCATTTCATTAAGCTTTTACTACTGTGTTGAATGATAGTTTATCAAAAAATATTATCAAATAAGGGCTCGTTAGCACATTTGGTGTTAAGAATAATAATACTCAGTTCTTTTATAGTGCATAACACATTACAGGATAGCATGTCCCTAAGCGCTTTAAAAGGAAAGAATTACAAGGAAAAGTTATACCAATCAGAAAATCCGCTAAGGGTGCAAAAAAAGTACAGGTAGTGTAGACACTGAGTTCATGGGTGTACACTTTTAACATTGAATAACCACTTCAGAATTGATGATGATTCTTGGACTGTGTTAGAGTACCATTTTTCTGTTTAAAACATTCAAAGTGCTGGCTCTACCAATGAAGTCAGTATTTACACATTTATCTGAAATGGTTAACGGTATTAGTTTTGAGTCATGATTTGGAGGAGTAATATTCATTTGCTAGAGGGGCATCTTGTGAGTCAGTTCAACAGATCTTGATGGTACGAGCAATAAACGGTACCTAAGATGCCACAATAGAAATCATTTTATAAGACAAACATTTTACAATGAGTTGAGCAGAGGCATTCACTATTAAAGTGAACAAAAAAAACTTAAAAAAAAAAGGATGCTATACGGGTATATACAGTTCCCCCGGTTTTAAAATAGTCCTTGAAATCGCATTAGGCTGCAAATGTCCTTGACCTGTTATCTGTATGGCTTGGTGTATAAACTTCAGTATTCCATTTTGGCATCATGTATAACTTTTGAGCAGGGTTGAGCATAATGAAGAAAATATGATGGAGTGTCCCAGGATTTTTGTACAGATCAGAAAGGGCATTTCTCTGTCAAACGTTTACCCCAACGGTGTAAAATTAGAATACGAAGGAAGGGAATCTATGCAGGCATTTACTGCAAAGCTCTTAATTAATCAATGAAAACTCTGTAGGCCTACAAGTAGAGTCAACAAATTGATAGCTGTATATACAGTCCAACCTGTCTTTAGCGACCACCCAAGGGGAAAACAAATAGTGGCCGTCGTAGACAGGTGGCCGTTGTAGACAGGTTTGCGTTGGCGGCCATTTAGATTTTCAATAATTGATTGACAGCACTCATAATGCTTCTCGCAGACCTTGGTCGCAAACCCGCCAGTGCACAAACATTACCCGTAGCTTCATAAGGGCTCAGTCGGGTGGAAATGAAGCAGAGAGCCAATTGATCAATCTAATGATGCAATTTTATTTTTTGGTGTTTGAAAATTGAATAAACAAAGAGTGATACGGTATTCAAACAAAATAAAAAAAAGAAATGATTGAACATCATTTTCTATGTTTGAAATTGTCCAGCATTGAAAAAAAAAAACTCATACCAAAAATTATTTAAAAAAATAAAATAACAACGAGCCTGAAAATTGGATTGACAGACAGGCTCATGCCAATGACTCTGTATTTTTATGTTTCCAAAGGGCACAGCTCATAATGAAATGTGCAAGAAACAATATTCTGAAAGTAATTAAATGTTTTGATTGAAGTTGCAATGAAAGCTTTGAGGTTAAATGGTTTTATTGTGTGTTGGATCTAGCTTTATAGGCTGCCGCTGTGGAGACGATTGCCTAGCGAAATTGCTCGAGCGCTTCGGCTGGTTGCTACACGGCTGTTGTTGGTCGCTTTACGGCTAGCGCTAGCGGACGTTGTGTAGGCATTTTTGGTGGCCAGCAGGAGCAAAATGAGTGGCCGCTGGTTGCGTTAGACACGTGGTTGTCGTGTACAAGTTCTTAACTACATGAAATATCATCAGTGATCGTTATGGACAAGTGGTTGTTACAGAATGGTGGTTTTTAACTCAGGTTTGACTGTAGTTTGAAAAACGCGTACATCTTATAATAATTGTTTATTTGTTATATCCCATTCAAGTTCAATTTGTTTAAATTTCATTTTAATTACATGATTGTAATCCATGTCAATACAGTTTTATGACTGCAATTATGGATTTTAAAAAAAANTCTGACACACAAGCAACGCATACAAGGTACAATTGGACACAAAATATCAAAATCTCGCTAAATCCAGTGATAATTCCAAAATTGACGTATTTCTCCTAATAAAAACGATCTAATTCACCTCGTATTGATTACAAATTTAAGGCATGAATTTAAATTTAAAGAAGTTTGACAAAAAAAAGGAATAAGACAGAAAACTATCTGATTGCTCACAGCAAACAACAATGAGTAAAATACAGACATACATACTGGAAATATAGATATCAAACTGTTGTATAGCCTTAACATTTTAATATGGAGTTAATAAGAATAATCACAGTGGTAATATATGCCTTGTACAAAGATTAGTATATAGCACGAAGTCTACAAGTATTGTTACCAATACGTTGTAGGATACGTTCTTGCTGGAAGGCACCAGAATGTTGTTGAACAAGCTCTCTAGAGGCTTGGTTAATGGCCTGGTCTGGGAAGTCATTGATAGGCCAAACCTGTACAAAAACGTTACAGACAAAAACATTGCATATATGAGATTAAATTCATTAATGGTAGCTGTTTTCATCTTTAGATTCAGAGTCATCAAAATACCAAAGCAGCCAAAATAAACTTTTACAATAAATAATAAAATTGTCTGAAAGTTGAGAGAAAAAAGTTTTGAAATTACTGTACATGTATACCTCTCATGTAATCAGATTAGCAGGAGGAAGGTCAATTGTTGTCTTGGTGAAGGAATGGGAGGGGGAGATTACAATTTTTCTTTAGATGGGTTACATGACCAAGTGAGTGTCTATAGATAATGCTCCTTTTGTATTCAACAGAAAATTATATACAATTTTAGTTTTGGTAGAACTAAAAGTGAAAAAAAGGTACTTGCAACCCTGTGCAAAAGGAATAAGAGAAGGAATTATGATTACTGTAACTAAATCTAAATCAAAACTAAAAAGAAGCCAAAAAAAAAAAGAAAAAAAGTAAAGAAAAGAGGATGCAACGGGGGTATAGTCCCTGACCTGATATTTTTTTTTGGCTTGGTACACAAGTGTTCAGGGATTTTTGTGATGATCAGTAAAGGCATTTCTCCATCAAACATTTACCCCAACGGTGTAAAATAAGTATATGAAAGGAGGGAATCTATAAGCTAAGGATCCTGTGAGGTAGGTTATACCTAATAAATGAATGAATCTTATGTACAAGTAGATTCCAAGAATTTATAGCTGTAGTTTGAAAATGCTTATATCTTATAATTATCGTTAATCCAGTCGTTTCATTCATTAAGTATAATTATACTTGTATTGAATATATACGTGTGGACTAGAGTACGGACATTCAGTGCACCAGGCGGACTATTGGTGCGAGACCTCTTCCGCACAGATTGTCCGTCGGACATTTGAGGCGCGCACGGAATGTCCGACACGGACATTCTGCGCGGATAAAATCCGCACCGATCGTCCGCTCTCGATCGATCTCTAATAGGAGGACGATCGGTGCGGGTAACATACTACGCGGTCACACCCGCAGGCGAAAATGATGCCTCCGCCATAGAGCAAATTTACAAACCATAACAGAAGCAATTTTAAAAATTCAAGGTTTATTGTAATCCACTTACAGATTCTCAGAATATCGTGATTACAAGCTATTTTTCATAAACATGTATGACCCTTTGATCTTTGACTTCATGACACTAAAATCTAATCAGTTCATTGGCTCCGCAAGATACATAATTGTCCTGAGTTTGATAGTAATCCATCCGTTGATACTATTGACAATGTATTCACAAGCTATTTTGGATACATAATGAGCCCAATGACCTTTGACCCCAAGATCTAATCAATTCATTGGCTTTACAAGAGACATATAGGGTCAAAGTTTGGCGGTAATTAATCCATCAATCGGTTCTTGAGATATCAAGATCACAATTAAGCTATTTTTGCATACAAAATAAGCCATGTGACCTTTGACCTCATGATCCCCAAATCTATTCAGTTCATTGGCTCTGCAAGATACTTATACATGACCCAAGTTTGGTGGTAATCCTTCAATCGGTTCTTGAGATTCAACGCGATAATGAGAACGGGACGAACAGACGGACAACACAAAATCATAATGCCTCCAGCTACTTTGTAGCGGAGGCATACACATAATAAAATGACACTAATGAATGAATGAAGAGAGCATTCTTACAGGCTACTCCAGTGACCCCATAATGAATCTCTGGTTCGGGTCCTGGTCCCCCACTATTCACTGACCGTACAGAGAACTCAAACTCCTCGCAAGGTTTACTAGCATTTACGATGTAGTTCTGGATGATTCCAGTAGGATTATCATCAGTGTTTTCTGGGTATACTGTATCCTTTATGAATGGTTCACTTGAAAGCCTTGGTCTGTATGCAACCTCATAGTGGAAACCATCCCCACCGTAGTAGAAGGGGTGAATTGCCTGAAAACACATAATTCAAGTAACCATAAAGTTATGCTCGACTATAATGCTCAAGACACATCTCTCCAGTTGAAAACTAGCCAATTCTGATGTAAACTGACTACTGAATGAACACTGCAAATGAGTATTTCTTGTTTTAATTGTATACCAATACCACAAGCATTGCACCTACAGAGTTCAGGTAATAATGTAATAATGATATTTTGGAGAAAGCGCCATGGTTATAGAAGACATTGATATTATTACTATTAAGAAGAAAAAAATACACATGAATATGCAACCTTTGTCTATGTTTAACTACTACAGATATACAGAGTATTTGTTTTGTTTGTTCAAAATAGGAAATACAAAATCAAAAATTTCTATATCTATATATCAAATACCTTGATCACTATAATAGAGACTACCACAAGTCAGAAGACATGTGAGGAATAAACATATTACAATTTCATCATCTTTGGAGGACCTACCTGCCATCTTATGACCATCGAATCGGCTCTAGTGCTACTTCCATAGACATTGCTCGGGTTTTTAGAGGGTGGGGCAACTTGAGGATCAACCGTTGGGGCTACCTCCGCACTTGGTTCAGACTCCCCAATTTCGTTCACAGCAATGACACGGAACCGATAGTCCACAAACGGCTGCAGGTAAAGCACTTTACGATAGATTGCAAGGCCACTGGCTGTCTCGTTCTGTGAAGAGAGAGAGAGAGAGAGAGAGACAGACAGACAGAGACAGACAGAGAAATACCAATTAATAACAGAATTCAAAATCACAACAGAAGTTATGATCAATAAGTATGATAAAGGCATTAGGAACATGGTGATGATGATAATGACGTTGACGATGATGATGATGCAGCTGGTGCTGCTGATGATGATAATGACCCTAGTCAAAATGGGCTGTGGAAAAATATATTTTCTATTTCCATGTGAATGTACCCTATGTAAGCACTATTTTTGTTATTTAAAGTTAGTTTTAAATAGCATATGACAGCCTATTTCATGAGGTGTAGCCGAGTGTACTTTGGGCCATTGTGAATACCTGAATAGTACGAAAACATGTGTATTATTTGTTCTATAAAATGGGCTGACAATCTTAATTAGCAAGGCCATAGATGTCTCCCTGCAACCATCATCCATGGTTGTTATCACCAAAATGCTTATCATGATTAAGCTGTTCAATATTGGTTTACATTTATCTGCCAGTTTTACCAGTATTTTATTAGTCAGTAAAAAATATATATATTAATAGACAACGGGTAAATGTGCCAATCGATTTGCTAGGTTTTGCACATTTCTTTTATTGAGGTATTCATTTGTGAACCATATTGGTTCACATTTATCTGCAAATTTTACCAGTGATAGTACTACATTTGCATAATATTTTGTACAGTGAAACCTGCTTTAGTGACCACCTGTCTACAAAGACCACCTGTCTACAAAGGCCACATTTCTTGTTTCCCTTGAAAATGATTTCTCATTGAATCATGTTCTAAAGGAACCTGTCTACAAAGACCACCTGTCTACAAAGGCCACTTTTTGTGTTTCCCTTGGGTGGTCGCTATAGACAGGTTTGACTGTATCATTTTAAAGAAGGCTATACCGTGTGAGTCCAAAAAAATTACACCTGGAAAATTGCTTATTTCTTTTACAATCAGCTATGAACAGTAAATTATTATACATCTTATGAAAGAGCGTTCTATCCCAAATCATTTGGTATCATTTTTGTGTGGTATGTGTTCACGCTTGGATAAACAGGAGGCATTGGTTGGGAGAGTTCAAAAATTGACTTTCGCCAAAGTGATGCCTATACAGTATGTATTATGCTGGGATTAGCGGAGTGAGAGAATGAATTGAATGTATCAAATGAGATGCATTGCATATGATTTTTGCAGAAGCAAAGTCACACACATACACACACGTGCACAAATGTTCGTTAATATTTGATATTCGATATCTGATATGTGTAGCATGATTAATTTTGTTAGGGATGTTATTTGGATCTGCAATGACCGAATTAATACTCAAATCCAAATTGTTTCATTCAAACATCACATTAGAAACTTTGCCGCAAGTCTATTTTTGCACTCTTTCAAACAATGCCTCCTGTCATCCAAGCGTGAGCACACAAAAAAGATACTAAATGATTCAGGATGAAACACTCTTTCATAGCATGCATAATAATTTACTATTCATAGATTATTTTTTTAAATAATTAGCGTTTTTCTAGGTGTAAACTTAAAAAAAAAATCACACTGTAAATATGTAAATATATAAATATATATGCCAATCAGTTTGCCAGCCAGCATTTAGACAGACATACATATTCATACATATAATAGTTACTGATACATGTACCGGCCATTCTTACCTCTAAATCCAAAATTCTCTATATAAAATGCTAGCAAAGTTTTGTTAGTATGTATGTTTTATAAGTTTTGTAGGCTTTATTGTTGTTTGGTGCTCTCATTTGCATTTGATATTTTACATAATAATAAATTGTTAGAACATTCCAAACTGAAAAAAAATCATACATTTTTATTCATCTTGTACATCTGGCTGCAGAAAAATAGGAAAGAAATATATTTTTGTATTTTCGTCTATGTCTGATCGTCAACGACACAGAGTTACCGGTAAGTCTTTTTGTTAATTCCGTTTGTTGCTACGGCAGGCAGCCAGTGAAAACGAATTTGTTTAATAAAATTATGGAAATGCAAGCATCACTTTAAACAAACAGAACTTTGTTATTCCTGGCTCATTTTTCCTGATTGAGGTGTCATATTAAAGGGCAGAAACTGAACTTTTTAGAAATGTGATATTTTCTTCTAAAATTCAGATACCGCCCTCAACAGTGGCAAGTCTGTCCCATGATTTCAATGTGAACTTACTGCTTGGAATTGCCAGTGCATATCTGCCCACTTGGTGTCGTACTGGATGATGTAATAGAGGATAGGAGCATTGTTGTCATTGCCAGGCTCCCAGAAAAGGTCCATTGCAAACTCCTGTTGCTTGGCTCGAAGCATCAGAATCTGAGGAGATTCAGGCCGACCTGGGAGAAGCGCAATGCATCAAATAGTAAATAAAGGTTCTCATCAATGTTTTTTTTCTTCGCAAAATACTGTATTAACATCTGTTATTTTTTATGGCTGGTTTAGTTTTCCATTGTGGCATCATGTATATGTTTGAAGCAGGGTTGAGCATATTATGACAAAAATATGATGAGCGGTTTCACGCAAGCAAACATCAAGAAAGTTGTTATGTCGGCTTCAATTTCAATGACTACCGCAGGACAAGCAGCGTAGCAGCCATGCTGAATCAGCTCAAGTGGCCAAGATTATAGGAACGCAGGGCACAGGCTGATCTATCACATCACCAACTTGCTGATAGACATATCCCACACATTCTTCTCACTCCATTAACATCCCAGCACAGAGGGCATTCCAAGAAGATCATAGTTCTGTTTGCCAGAACTCTGGTCCACCAGAGGTGCTCCTCATTCCCGGATGTAATAAGTCTCTAGAACTCTCTCCCTCAGAACACAATTAATTGTACCTCTGTTAACAGCTTCAAGCAAGAGGTACAAAAGACCCAGCTCCGCTAAAAGGGTAATTGTCTTCACTCGCACCTGATCAATTACTGTACCTTTTATCAGACATTAATGTCAACACATCTGCACTGCACCTCAACAGTATCACCTGACGGTGAACTATGCAGCATTTACTGCAAAGCTTAGGACCCTGTGAGGTGGGTTATACCTTATACATTAATGAATCCTATATATACAAGTAGATTCAACAAATTTGTTTATCTTACAATGATCATATATTTGTTTGTTTTTTTGTTCAATTTGTGTACATTTCTTTTTAATCACACGATTGTAATCAACTTAATTCATTTGTATGACTGCAGTTATGGATGTAACAAAAAAAAATAAGAATAAAAAATAAAATGGCATTATAAAGAATGAAGAGTGCATCTTACAAGCTTCTCCAGGGAACCCATAATGAATCTCTGGTTCAGGTCCAGGTCCCTCATTATTCACTGATCGTACAGAGAACTCAAACTCCTCGCAAAGTTTACTAGCATTTACGATGTAATTCTGGATGACTCCAGTAGGATTGTCATCAGTGTTTTCTGGGTCTACTCTAGCCTTTGTGACTGGTTCACTTGAAAGCCTGGGTCTGTATGCAACCTCATAGTGGAAACCATCCCCACCATAGTAGAAGGGGTGAATTGCCTGAAAACACAGAATTCAAGTAACCATCAAGTTTTGCTCAAATACCGCTCAAAACGTGACTACTGAGTGAACACTGCCAATGAGTATTTCTTGGGCTATTTATGGTTGTTTCAACTGTATATACCACAATCAGTGCATCTACAGAGTTCAGGTAATATAAATATCATATTTTGGAGCAAGTGCCATGAGCGCCTGAGCTAGCGGAAACCAGACCTAGAAGACATTGTTATTAATTAACTACTACAGTTACACAAAGTATTTGTATTGTTTATTTAAAATAGGAAATAAAAATATAATATAGCAAACAACTGTACATTCTTGATTTTTATATCTATATAATAAATACCTTGATCACTATAATAGAGAATGCCAAATAGTCAATAGAAATGTTAAGAATAACAAAATGATCTCATTATCTTTTTGAGGACCTACCTGCCATCTTATGACCATTGCTTCTGGTCTAGTGCTACTTCCGCTGACTCCGCTCGGATTTTCAGAGGGTGGGGCAACTTGAGGATCGACCGCTGGGGCTACCTCCGCACTTGGTTCAGACTCCCCAATCTCGTTCACAGCAATGACACGGAACCGATAGTCCACAAAAGGCTGCAGGTAAAGCACTTTGCGATAGATTGCAAGGCCACTAGATGTCTCGTTCTGTTAAAGAGAGAGAGAGAAATACTGGTTCCAATTAATAACTGAATTCAAAATCACAACAGAAATTAGACCAGAGTTGGAACTGGTCCCTGACCATCGATCTGAAACCCAGTTTTGTGTTATCGGGTTTTCATCACATTAACAAGTGCCCATAAATTCCTGCTTATGCATTTGTTTTGTTATTTGAAATATTGACATGCTTAGACAGACATAATCCCATTGTTTATTTCTCAAAAGTGTGCAATGACAAGTGCGCCTGCGTTGTACGTAAATGTCTCCCATTTGTTCAGCTCAGATTCCAGCCTGGCCCTTTTATGCTCGCGCTCGCATCAAACATTTATCTCTCTCTCTCTCTTGTGCTCTGCCTCTTTCGTGAAGTTATCTTCCTTGGCCCTGAGAAGATACGGAAATCCTCTTTTGTGCGCACACTCTCTTCTCTACCTGTAACATTTCCCCATCCATGAAAGTTTTGTGTTGTTTAGTGTAATGTAGTGTTAATGAATAATGATATAAAGAGAAATTAGAAGTAGACAGCTGTATGGAAAATGGACTAACGTGTTCATGTCTTGTCTACTTATAACTAGTCAACCCTGGTTAATAGTCGATAGTTATTTCCCCTTTTCATAAACCATATTTTAATAACTCATTTATTTATTCATTTTCCATCCTGGGCTCGATGATACCTCAACTCCTTTCCTTCCCCAAATATATCTTCAACTATCTCCAGCTCCAAGCAGTATTTAACAAATGTTTTCAACACTACCTGCCTCTCATTCTCTCTCCTACATTCTTTCCTGTTAATTCAACTCTGGTTTGATCCGCACTCCTCAGACAGTGACAGTAATGGATCCATCCCATCGTTCAAGCCACTAGCTAATTTCACCCTGACAACTAAAAATGATCGCTAATACATTCCCACATTTATTTATGCATGTTCTGTTAACCTGGGTTACCAGTCCACTTGGCAACTTATATGCACATGACGATTAGGCCAGACTAACCATGATTGGACGGTTTTATTTGAAGGGACGGAGAGAGTCTCTTCTTACGTTAGTCTGGTAGGGATAGGGCAAATGAAAGAATCTGATTGCATGTGTGTTTATGTGAAGTGATGATCTTGGGAATATTTTCTTTTTGTTAGAGGTTGTTGAGCTTATCTAGTGGTACACCTAGAATGAGAAATGTATATCTGAAGTTGGTGAACAGAAAATATGACATGGAGAATAAAGGTTACTGTGCTAGCAATTATAATTTCAGTGAATGCATCTCATGCAAGTTTGTGCATATAGTTTGATCTACTCGCTGCTTCCCTGCATCTTTTGCACCCGATGTTTCCGTGGATGCCCCTTGTCAAATGGCGGTGTATACACAGGCATTCAATCAATTGTTTTAAAAAGGCCAAACACTTGAATTTTGGGGTACCTGGTGCCCGCCCATTTTTTCCTACTGAAACCGTGGTTCAGTATAGAAACCTGTGATGACTCAGGCCTATCAGAAAATATGATCAATAAGCGTGATAACAGCATTAGAAACATGGTGATGATAATCATAATGACATTGATGATGCTGATGCTGTTGATGATGATGGTGATGTTGACAATGATGATGATGATGTCACAGATGGTGAAATATAACATCTTCATATATATATATATATATATATGCACATCAAATGTGCTTGAAGCCCACTACGCATGATACAATCTGACTATGATCAGATTTTGAAAAAATTTGCAATAGCATTTGATATGAAAATTCAAACAAGTCAGATTTTAATGACAGAGGATCTGAACATCCATTTGATTAATAAATTTAAATTTCAAGGGTTTTCAGGCTTCCTTGGAAGAGGAAAAGCTAAATAGGTTCAGAATTGTGGTGACGTCAGTTCAGTAGTGCCCATTGTTAACGATTTGAAGCCATGCATTCAGCTTTTATTTGACTAGACTTCTGGTTGGAGGAACTCTTATCTTCATTTAGATAATGAATACAAAAGATGATGTTTATTTCGATTTCCTATCTAATTCAAAATTGCAATTTCTTCCAAAATCGGATCACAAGACCATCATGTAGTGTGTGGTGGAATTTAGAAATACGACCCTCAACAGTGGCAAGTCTGTCCCATGATTTCAATGCTAACTTACTGCTTGGAATTGCCAGTGCATATCTGCCCACTTGGTGTCATACTGGATGATGTAATATAGGATAGGAGCATTGTTGTTATTGCCAGGCTCCCAGAATAGGTCCATTGCAAACTCCTGTTGCTTGGCTCGAAGCATCAGAATCTGAGGAGATTCAGGTCGACCTGGGAGAAGCACAATGCATCAAATAGTAAATAAAGCTTCTCATCAACTTTTTTTTTCTTCACAAAATACTGTATAAATACGAAATTGAAACGACATATGTAGGGATTTTCAGCACAAGTGGTGTTAGTAATACACTCCAGAATTGCTGAGGATTCTTGGAATTGTATAGTGCCGTTTTTCTGTTAAAAACGTTCAAAGTGCTGGCTCCGCCAATGAAGTCAGTATTTACACATTTACTGAAATGGTTATTAGTTTTGAGGCATGATTTGAAAGATTTATTTCCATTTGCTACAGATTCTGTGTATCAGTTCAACAGCTCTTGATGGTAACAAACAATAAACGGGACCTAAGATTTCACTGTGGATCATTTCTAAGTCGTACCTTTTACAATAAGTTGAACAGAGGCATTCACTGAATGAAGTGTGCCTGCACTCTCATCAATGGTTGCTTCCAAAACACATGTATAGGTTCCTGAATGAGTAAGATAGGCATTCTCTATTCTCAGGGAGTTGTCCTATATTGAAGAAAGAATAAGAACCAATTTTTATTCCGGTAATGCAATTTCATTACAAACTAAATGGAATTTTGACTGCGCGCAGTTGAAAATGATGCCTCCGCCATAGAGCAATTTTTAAAATTCAAGTTGATTGTAATCCATCTGTCGTTTTTTTAATGATAATGCACTCACAAGCTATTTATAGGCATACATAATGAGCCCCATGACCTTTTGACCTGATGACCCTAAAATCTAATCAGTTCATTGGCTCTGCAAGATACATATACATGTCATGAGTTTGATGGTAATCTGTATATTGGTTCTCATGATAATGCGATCACAAGCTATTTGTGCATACATAATGAGCCCTGTGACCTTTGACCTAGTGACCCCAAAATCTAATCAGCTCATTGGCTCTGCAAGATACATACATGACCCAAGTTTGGCAGGAATCCATCCATCGGTTCTTGAGATAAGGCGATCAGGAGCTATTTTTTGAAAACATAATGAACCCTGTGACCTTTGACCTTCAACCTCCTGACCACAAAATCCAATCAGGTCATTGGCTCTGTAAGATACATACCGGTACATGACCTGAGTTTGGCAGGAATCCATCAACCGGTACTTGAGACAACGCGATCACGAGCAATTTTGGCATATATAATGAGCCCTGCGACCTTTGACCTTCAACCTTGTGACCCCAAAAGCTAATCAGTTCATTAGCTCTGTTAGATACATACATGACCTGGGTTTGGCAGGAATCCGTCAACCGCTAGGGTTGTACAGGCGTGCAAGCACGATAAGGGTGCACACAGTGGCATATAAACAAACTAATATCCTACTTTTCAAAGACAAATGAAGACTTATTTAAATGTCTAGTGTATGCATATTGACCTGATTGGCCTCAAGTCTCTGACCATCTTTCGTCCAGTAGACAAAGGGTTCAATCAGCTCCTCGTCATACATTATTTCACACTGGAAAGTGGCTGTATTGCCCTCTCGAATCATCAAATTAGCAGGAGAAACGTAAATTGTTGTCTTGCCTGTTCAATGGAATGGGAGGGAGAGATCACACGTTCACAATGAATATCATCTCTCTTTACCAACTTCATTGTGCAATGCACAGATGAACATAACATTCTTCAAGTCTTGTTTAGAAAGGGTTACATGACCAATTAAAGTAAACATTAGTATATTAGGGCAAATATGATACATTTTAAAATATTGCAAACACTTGAGATACCATTGCTTTTGTGTCTGCATATGTTGCTACTTGTGTATTCAACAGAAAATTCAAATTAATGTTTTGGCAGAACTATAAAAAGGTGGCATTTGCAACCCTATGCAAGAGGAACAAGAGAAGGGATTATAATTTGAAACTAAAATGAAGCCAACAAGAATGAAAATTGTAATAAAAAAAAACCCTCTCACCTAGCGCTGTCAGGGTAGCACTACTTGTTGCCTCATAATCTTCTCCATCAATATAGTTTTCGGCTCTGCATTCATATTCTCCACTATCCACTTTCTTGACATTGTTGATCACTAGGCTTCCCTCAGTTTCATTGATGGTGTATTTGATCCCATTCGTCAACTAGTTCATAAAAGGGGGAAAAGGGAGTGTCGTAGAACTAAACAGAACTAACAGTCATTTTAATTCCTATAGTACATTTCTGAAGCATAGGCCCTCACAATGCACTTTACAAAGTGCAATCAACAATTTAAGGTAACCCTTAAATATTTGTGTGCAATAGTTATATTTAAGAATGAAAAAAGTCTGCTTCCTAAAAACTTATCCAATATGTTTATAACAAACAATTAATACATAACTATAATACTAGAAATAAAAGAAATATCATTGATGGTGTGTTAATACAAATTTTGCATCATATTCTTGCAGACATCATGCTGCACCTGAAATTTGGAACTTGCTTCCAACTAATATAACGTCAATCTCATTTTACAACAGTTTTAAACAAAATCTCAAAAGTTTCTTGATTGGGCATGATGACTCTCACTGACTGTATTTATCCAGCTTTTTATCTCTATCTCTCTCTTTCTTTTTTCCCCTCACATTTCTCCTTTGCTATCTTCTGACTCTTGCATCCTATCATGTTGTATTTTGTGTATTGGGTTCGTGTTGGTTGTTCTGAAATTTCTGAATGATACGATCCGAAACTTTACTTTCTACTTGTTTTCTTACTATATTTATTAAATCTTATTTGATAGGAGGCTGTCCAGACGAAACCTTCTCTTGGTTTAATATAGCTGTGCCTTATTCTGTTTTGTATCAATTCATTTTCCATGTATATGTTATCCCAACTTATGTATTATATTTTACATGAAAATGCATGTTTTTACCTTTGTAAATTTTTGTTAAAAGATGGAATTCAATAAACTGAACTGAACTGAACTGAACAAATCAAAAAGATAACTTTTAAGGGCTTTAAAAAAATCTAATGGAGTGTAACGATACTGAAACAGCGCTCCAAAGTTTAGGGCCTCCACATGCCAGTGCCAGTGCTCTGTCACCAAAGAGTATATAATGCTGACCCTCTGTTGCCATTGTATTAGAATGAATTAGATTAAATATACTCACACTCATCTGGGTCAATATAATAGGCCTTCTGGCGACAGAACTCATGGTACTGCAACAGTACAGCTGAGAGTGCTCCTAGCTTCATAGGGACTGATTTTCATCAGAATTGACCATTTTCACATTCATCTGGGTCAAGATTATATAATTTAAAGCTACAACAAAATCCACATGAACAAAAACAGAGAAAGGTCACATTTTCTTTTCACAATGCTCTCATTCTTTATGCTGATAACTGATATGAATGCCGTGTGCAGGGATGCGAAAAAAGCAACGGAAGTGTTAAGAATGTTGAGCAGCCTGCATGCTTACCACTGATCCCTTGAAGGTCCATGTTATGGTTGGAGTAGGTCTTCCTTTAAAATGGCAGATAAACTTGGCAGAGTCATCCTCTACAACACTTAGTCTCCTCGTCAGAGGCGTAAAACCAGTTATCCTAGCAGGGAAAGCTACAAACAAAATGAAGGGAGAGACAGAAAAGTCGATGTAAGAGACAACCATACACAATGTTAGTAACAGATTACAATATACAATTATTACTTGACTCCTTATTTATTTAATTCACTCACTTTTTCTGTTGTGTCACTTCGTGATGGTACCATAATGAAAATGTCAAAACAGAAGCAATTGAAGAAAAAAACAGAGTATGATTTTAATCCATTAACAGGTTCTTAGAATATCCAGATTACAAGCTATTTTTCATAAACAAGTATGACCCAATGATATTTTACCTCATGACCCTAAAATCTAATCAGCTCATTGGCTCTGCAAGATACATACATGTCCTGAGTTTGATAGTAATCCATCCATCAGTTCTATTGACAATGTGTTCAAAAGCTATTTTTGCATACATAATGAGCCCCATGACCTTTGACCTCATGACCCCAAAATCTAATCAGTTCATTGGCTCTGCAAGATGCATACATGACTTAAATTTGGTGGGAATCCATCGATCTGTTCTTGAGATAATGTGATCACGAGCTATTTTTGCATACATAACGAGCACTGTGACCTTTGACCTGGTGACCCCCAAATCGAATCAGTTCATTAGCTCTGCACGATACATACATGACCTAAGTTTGGCAGTAATTTTTTCAATCCGTTCTTGAGATAACGCGATCACGAGAACGGGACTTCCAGACAGATGGACGTACAAACTACCAGAAAACATAATACCTCTGGCTACTTTGTAGCGGAGGCATAAAAATAAAAGTGCAAGGCTGACAATACAACAACTCCCCTGAACATCCCCCACCCTAACCACAACCTTATGCCTTTCCTCTAAAGACATTCAATAATTGATGGTTGGTTATTATTTTACCTGACTGCTAATAAAGCATGTATATGTGTAAGTAAGCAACCCGGGGAACGGTGGCTGTAAGTCCTCACCGAGGGACTTGGTAATGGGGATTAATGGTCTACCAAAGGGCACAAGCGCATCGACTTGGATTGAACTAGGACCTCTTGGTTATGAGACCCCTGCTTTTCCACTGACTGAGCCATCGAGCCATTTAGTAGACTCTCAAGATTTGTATCTCTCTCTTTCTCAATAAAAACAAGTGAATACAGCTCATTAGCAGCTGGTGCAAATCTACATGTAGTCTATACCAAATCAACAAATTTCGTCCATCATGGACCATCAAATAGAATTGCCTAAAAGGCCAGAGACACATTGAAATAACTGAGCGATTAATTCATCTGAATTTACTCAGGTTAAGTCTTAGACATGCCTTGTGAAAACCTGCAATATATTCTTGTACAGAATTTGGGGCAGATTTCAAAGTGACCAAGGTACAAATGCATACTCACAGACTACATTGAGTACAACACTGGTGAGTTCCTCTTTGTACTTGTTGGTAGCTATACACTGGAACACATTGCTGTCTGTTGTCTGTAGGTTTGTGATAGCTATGGTTGCTAACTGGGGTTCTCCAGTCACCACAGTCCATCTTTCTGTATCTATGTTGGCTGTCATAGGAGAAAGAAAACATTTCTAAACAACCGAAAGTTCAGATTTAAAGGTCTTATTCATAAAGTTTTGGTAAGGCTTCAGAAAAATTTCATAAGATTTTCTTTGATTTCAGATGACAATTAACAAGATACATAATACTATGCTACTATCAAGTTTTTCCTCAAGAGAAATATTCAACCAATAAGACGGAAGAAATAGTTTATATGCCTGGCCTGGCACGTGAATTAAAACAATGTCAATTTGTACTAGGCAATTATGAGGATTGTGTGTCTGCCACATGCATCTTCACATCAAATGCTGAGATTGTTGTGCAGACAGTCATCAGGTTGGTAGGGTCTTAGTGTAGTGTATTATTGACCTGTGATCTAACATTCGTTCTGAAGATATATATTGAAGTTTACTACAAATAATGGATGAAATATCAAATAAAAATCTGACATATCACTTGTGATACAAGGAGAACATATAGACTATATGTAACACATTTCACTCCAATTTTCTTTCTGCTATCAAAACTGTAAATGAGCTTTTGTTTAACAGAAAATAAAAAACACATTAGTTGACTTCATTTTCACATTGTCATCCTACTACACACCTTCTACAATTTGTACTGTTACTGCTAATTCTACTTTGCTACTTATACTAATTATTCTAACTTCAGTCTATAACTCTCAATTTCATAACATAAATTGTATCATACAAAACAGGATGAATTCATATCTTTGAAGCTAGATGGGTGTTAACTCATATACTTAAAAATAAAGGCCTTCTGTATCTGAACTGACAAAACTGTTCTTTTTACATTAATAATAAATATGACTGCAGCTAGAACAGAGAAAGTCCTCAGAGTTCAACACTGAAATGAAAATGCCCTATAGCCGATCTTACATTCAAAATCAACCCAAGGTTGTCCATTAACAAGCCAATCGACAGTGGGTGCTGGAACACCCTCGGAACGGCATTCGATGTCCACCGATTCACCAGGTCCCTTGGTTTCATCGGAGGGTGGGGCTGGGAAATATGGCGCAGCTAAATACACAAAAAGGGAGAAAAAGTAACAAAGTGGTCCTGTTAAATCGTCGCTGTTTTCACAAAGTGACGGTAGTGAAAAAAAATTGCATTTACTTTGCGTTACGATTTTCCTCACTACCGTCACTTCGTGAAAACAAGGACGAAATGTATCACTATGACATCAGTCTTTTCTTTTGTTTTATAAAAGAGAGACATTCACTTAAATACATGGTTTTTATGATATCCTTGTATACTTATTTCCTGAAGGTCAATAGCCTACAAAATTATATATATCCCACGTACAACACATTAACAATCGGTTCAATTTATAGCATAGTAGAAGGAAATGAAATGGACTACTACAAAAGGTCTCAATATACAACTACTTAACATTGTACCGTATTCATTGGATAGAGTAAGACATTTATAAGAGCACAGACATTGTTACTACTATCAGGATACAGTATAAAACATTTTAATGCATGTGTGTTATCTCATATACATCATTATTTGACTTTCAACTTACATTCCACAGTAACTACTGTGCTGAATTCATCATCTCCTCCTGCGTTTGATGCAACACATGTATACGTTCCCTTGTCACTGTTCTCGACAGCGGAGATGACCAGCGCCTGCCCGGATTCTTCGATTGAAACTCGTCCTCCAGACTGTAGCTGCTCCTCTCCTCGCTTCCATGTGATTACAGGGGTTGGGCTGGAAAAAGGGGAAAAGGGAGAAAGGGAGAAAGAGAGAGGAAAAGAGGGAGATATTTTCATGCAATAGGCCATTTTCGTTATGCAATCAAATTTAATGCAAAAATGTTTGTTAATAGTGCCTTGTTACAAATTATTTAATTCACCTGTTTTGATTAATTGTATTTCAATAGTGGGAGTGCGAATCACATACATTAGTTGTTGCTAGGTGGGACAAACATTATGGCTTGTCCTACCTAACAACACGAATGTGTGCAATTTGCATGCCGACTATTGAAATACAATTACCGTATTTTCCGGTGTAAACGCCGCAGTATTTTTGGGAGAGAAAAAATCAAAAAGTCGGGGTGCGGCGTATATACGGCAACAGAGTAAAAAAAAAAACATCAAGCCAAAACCAGCACAAATTTGCACATATGGGACTACGAATGGAACAATAACTATACCACTATGGAACAGGACATTTCCACACATCTTACCGACAATTTTACCTTGCATTGTTGACATGAAGACGCATATAATCTTCCAAAAACAACATCTGCCGATAGATCTTGATCAAAGTTCGTGCCAATGCATTGCAAAAGTAAAATAAGGGGCCGTTTAACGCATCCAGCACGCGAAGTCGCCGTTTTCAATCCATTTGAATGTATACATCACCAAAGAACTGCGAGCCTAGGCATCGGTGCATCGGGTGCGGCGTTATCACCGGCAAATACGGTACTACAAACAGGTGAATTCAAGAATTTGTAAAATGAAAGATTTGTGCTTTGAATTTGATTACATTACAAAAATGGTCTATTCACCATGTTATGCCCTACAAAATATTTTTTACAGCCATTACAGTTGGATCTTTTAAAGAATTTGTACAAATATTTTTCAAAAAGAAGATACAGGTATATGCAAGAAAAGTAAGGAAAAAACATTTCTCCATTATGGAAAAGTTAAGTTGGAAAAATTTAGGACAGGAAAATTTTAGGACAGGAGAAATTTCTCTTCAACTAAAGCAATACAATAAGAAAAGATACAGAGAGAGAAAGGGAATAGAGAGTTAACCTTCAAACATACTTACTATCCAAAAGCAATGCATTTCAGCTTAAATGACCGAGTTCTATTGGCAACTTCGCTTGCTGCTGGATGACTGTCTAAGCGGGCTGCACTCACAACTGCTGGCAAATCTGAAAATATACAGTTAATCATAAACATGTTTAGTCATACTTTAACACAGAAATGCCTCTAACTGGTAAGTGATCTAAAAGCATATAGAAGCTCGTAAATGAGGAACTCATGAACCCACTGCTTCAAATCTTATCCAAGGAATGGGTGATTGAAGATCAACGCCTTCCAAAGAGCCACTAGTACATCAACTTGGATATGAACCTTTGTTCTTGTGCTTACGCTACTACTTTTCTTCTTCTGATAAATCACAATCGTGTTTTTGTGATGATGATAATGATGATGGAGGTGGTGGTATTGTTTATACTACTACTACTTCTATATCTCTGTACTATACTACTACTACTACTACTACTACTACTACTACTACTACAACTACTTCTACTTTCACTAATGCCAAAGTATTCTTATGCAAGAAAACAAATCAATATCTTGGTATAATTTTGTTCCAATTATAAAAGGAATTACAATGAAGACTAGAATGATATGCACATTGAAAATTGAAGGCAAATAATGCACAATGGTTAAGACTTGACTCCACCCCAGCCCAATTGAGTGATTTACAGAGTAACTGGAAGGGATTAAAAAAAAAATGATCGATCTGCAACTGCATGCAGTCGAAAATGATGCCTCCATCATAGAGCAATTTTACAAACCAAAACAGAAGCAATTTTAGAATTCAAGTTTGATTCTAATCCATTAACAGGTTCTCAGAATATCGTGATTACAAGCAATTTTGGAATACATAAATGACCCCCATGACATTTGACCTTTGACCTCAGAACCCCCAAAATCTAATCAGTTCATTGGCTTTGCGAGAAACATACATGTCTCGAGTTTGATGATAATCCATCCATCTGTTCTATGATAATGTGATCACAAGCTATTTTTGCATTCATAATGAGCCCTGTGACTTTTGACCTTGTGACCCAAAATCTCTACGGTTCATTAGCTCTGCAAGATACATACATGATTCAAGTTTGGCGGAAATCGATCACTTGGTTCTTGTGATAACGCGATCACTAGAACAAGATGTACATGTACAGACGGACGTATACTGACGGACAACCCGCAAACATAATGCCCCTGGCTACTTCTGCCTAATTAATCGTAATTAGAAAGAGGGTGGAATTAAATGCGCAAAACTAACTAAAAAAGGACAAGAAATCCTCAAATTTTAACAGTGACTAAGCTGTAGATGAGCTCTCTTGGCGTGAATAGAATAAAAAGAGGAAAATGGCGGGCGTTCGTTTGCGCACATGAACCCTGGGAATGCAATGTATTGGGGTGGGGCTTGCCAAATGTCACGTTTTAGTTCTCGATGGCTGCATAGTAAAGATAAACTAGCAAATAATAGGTAGATACATCTATTGTGGTAAATACACGGGCTGGCTGGTTGTGCTTATTATATAACTAACACGAAAAAGCCAACAAAAAGCTAATATTGGCATTGGCTGGAATAGAACGTATAAGGTGCTATCTTGTTTTTCAACGGCGGGTTCAAAATTTTCAAATATTTGTGGGGCCTTACAAATATTAGAAATGGTTATACTTATGGATATTTCAGCCGTCTCTGAACCAATTTGGTTCAAACAAAGATGTTTATATCATTTAAATTGTGTATTCTTTCAAATTTGACACTCAGTTTTTCATTATCTCACAAAACAACCTACCCCTTTAACTAAACATCTAACATAACCTACTTGTTAGAAAACATTCCAAATTAATAGTTACAGGTATATGACTTGTTCTCGGATTACAGCAAATCATAATCAAAATTGCATTCATATTTTTAGAATAGAGGGAATAAGTGATGCAGGATTTTCATCTACGGTCAATATGAATTTGGAACTTATCAATTTATCTTCATATACTTCAGTCCAGTAAATGATAGCAAAGAACAAGAAGAAGCAGAAGGAAAAGGATAATGCAGAATGTATGGATTTTGTTTCTAATAGAGAGAGGGAGACGGTTATCTAGGAACAATTAAGTAATATGAATTGAAGAAGTTAAAGGATAGCACAAGGAAAGAAATGCAATTTTAATGGAATAAAAGGCATATACAGAACAGCAGGGTTGTAGTTCTAAATCTTAGCCTCCTTTTGTATTAACAGGTACTCTAAAACCATAAACATCTGTGGATTGTAAACAACCTGCATTCATACAGCAAGCATTTTTGGCATATTGTAAATATTTAGTGTTGTGTCTATTATGGTACCATGACACAAAATCTTTGGCGAACCTTAACCACTGCTGAAATTCACAAAAAGAATTCATGCGTGCAAAAGTTTCTGGTTTAACAGTGTCTATGTTAATAGGTACATCAACTGCTACACCTACCTATTACACTCAGCGTGATTTTTGGTGACCTCTGGAACGTCCCTACAACGTTATTGATGGCTAGACAGTAGTAGCCTTTAGCGTCGCTTGCAATAATGTTTGAAAAAACCAGGTTCCCTTGTGGATCCTGGGTAATCCGTGCATTGTATGTGATGGGTGTGGGTTTGGGAGCTGCATCGGTCCAGTAAATCAAGGGAGCAGGATTGCCATTAGGGACACCAGGGTATCCACCACAACGCAGCTTCAGGGGTTGTCCCTGGCTCAATTGTACCATTGCAGGTGCAGTGTTCACAAACTGTTCCATGACTGGAGATAAAAACGGAGACAACAGAAGCATGCAGGTTTTATAACTTGGTACTCTATGTCAAACTGACCAATGATCCTAGATCTATTAATAATCCTAACATCCCAATTCTCTCTTCTATAGAGTATAACAACAACAATTTTGTGAACCAGAACATGAATGACACTTGATGCTGGGCATCGCCAATAGATTTTTCAATTAAAAGTATTCTAACCAGCTTTTTTTTATCATTTCATTTATTTTCCACTTCTCATTAAAAAACATATAACAATTTACATACAATATCTGATTTAAATACAACAAAATACAAAACAAGAAAATAACATAACAATATTAAAAAAAAATTAAGCACCCAGAACTTATATTTGAGAATGTGGAGGAGCCAACAAAGGCCATTGACCTGTCAAGGGCTGGTCTCCAGGTATAAATGTAAAATATATTGGTAGGTAAAGAACATAATTTAGTACATAACAAAAGGGAAACAGGCGGTCTGTGTGATGGAAAAGTATAAACAAAGAATATTTAGCATAAATAATTCAGGTGGTGTAGTAATTTTTTTATTTTTTTATTAGATCAACATAATTTAACATTTCAGAAGACATTGTTTGTATTTGCCTTTGAAAGAGGCAAGCGAAGGGCTGTTTTTTATGTCATCAGGTAATGAATTCCATTCCATAGTTGAGGTCCCAAGTGTCGGACCGTCTGTCTGGACGACTCATACTTTAACAATTGAACACGTGGTCTATGGGAATGTCTGGTATTGTACTGATGCATAGCTAATGGCTATCTTTTTAAACAACAGTCTGAATTTTCTTGTGAAAACTTCACTTTGAAAAATGATTATTCAGCATACAACTATACAGTGCATATCCCAGATAAAACGAAACTGAGAATTATCGTTTTATCATAACTTAATCACAATTATAATTGATAAATGACACATATTTGGAAAGCTTAGATCCTTTTCTTTCATTTGATGCAACTCATAATAATCCATATTTGAGCCTAAAATCATCGCTTCTATTATACACGTACATATAGGCCGTCTGGCGTACAAAGAATATCCTATCGCAAGACGCATAACATGGGGAAGCCCTGGCCGACAGAGCGTAATTACATTCCATCACCCGTATGATTCATCGGTTAATGTGTATTTCTCTGACATGCTACAAAGCATATCCTATAGCAAGATGCCTAAATCGGGGTACGCCGCACTCGTTAAAATGAGATTTGCTATACCCGTTGACGCGAGTGGATTCTCGTCCATCGTGTATCTCCTTGTCTCTCTTTGATTAGACAGAGGGCGGGTGCACGCTTTGCCGCCTCACTATGGGTTGCCATTTGGGTCTATTCGTCGCCTCCTTGCAATCCACGACGCCCGTCCTCCCCGGAACCTGAAACCGCATTTAATGACATGGACGTCGATTGCAGGGCCGACATGGCATGCGAATTACGGGAGACATGCCTCGTGGAATTGTGTCGCCGTTCCCTTGCCACGGCGGAGGCAGGCGCAATCGAGGAAAGACGTTTTTAATAATCCGTTTTGGACACTCTGCGGCGATTAGTGGTATTAGTATATAAGATTCAACCGTTCCATACCACACTATGCTAACAATGAAGGCATCAACTTACATGCCAATGATATCCTGATCTTCCGGGACATTGCTATACCAAGCCTGTTCTTAGCAAAACATTGGTACTGTCCATCGTCCGCTGTTGTTAATGGTTCAATCACTAGGTTCCCCCCATCCAGGGTAGCGCGATCATTGCTGTCCACCTCAAATAAAGAACCGTCTTTCTCCCAGTAGTACCTGGTATTGAAATAAATCATTGAAACGTAATTAAATATTATAAGATATGGTTAGAAGAATCCCTGCAATCTGATCGGTCAATTACCATGTAGTTATTTTACTGGATGCACGAGATATCAACACGATATGTGCGATATTGGAATCGATAACTCCAATATCCCGATTGTTTGCATTTTCTCTCTTCTCCACTAAGGAAAAAAAATAAAAACAACAAGATGGCGAAATCGCTGCGGCCATTTGATTTTCCAGCTTCTGAAAGAAGTAGAATTATCTAAATTGTTGGATTTTTCAGATGTGGCTAGCATGAAAAGTTCAGTTAAAGTACCGTAATTAACATTGTATTAACCATACTTTTTTTACCGCCGGCAAATATCAAAAGTTGGGGGTGCGATTTATACACGTTACAGACATAATTCATGCTGCAAATTGCATCTTCTAGGCCAGCTGATAGTGCCTACGCGACATGATACTGTTGACCCCGCGGACTATGTCCAACGCTTGAAGGACCATATGTCTGTTTAGAGCCTACAGCGACACGTAAATCACCACAGACAAGTTTTGTACATAGGTCTCTCGATACTTGTACGCATATTTTCTTGCCCATCGATGCTGTTCGCAAGCCGTTACAGCCTCTGTATTTGGGTCCGTTCAAGGTTCTCAAACGAAACCCAAAGTTTTTCGTTATTGAGCAAAAGGGCAAGCATGTTTCTGTAAGCATTGATCAACTGAAACCCAAGTTTTTGGAAAGCGTTTCGGCTAGGACTACCGCGGCTGACGTGCCCCTAGAGGGAGAGCCTACCGTCTCCTCCCCTCTGCGCACAGCACTTCGCGCAACCTCTGCGCCTGCTCCTGCACCTGCTCCTACGCCTGGTCTGGTGAAGTCACGAACTACTGTGCGCGTTGAATTTGGTCTAAAACCCACTCGGCTTAAACCATTCAAAGGCACCTTGTGCACACGATTCCTACCGACGCACTCAAACCTGTGCATCATTTGTATACTATATTATCACTTTCATCCTACCAATCCCCCTTTCCACCCCCATGGTGAGCATGGTTGCATGGGTCTTTGCTAAGAAAATGTTCTCAAAATAATATCTCATTCTAAACCGAACTGTGTGCGCTCTCTGATCTCTAGCAGGCGATACTTTGAGGGAATGATAGTGTGTCCCTCAAGTTGGCCTCAAGTTTTGGTTCAATCACTAGCTAGGTTACCCCATCCAGGCGAACGAACGTGAGCGTTGCCTTCCACATCAAATATTAAAGCATAATCCTTCTCCTAGTAGTACACTTTTGTACACACATTCAATAGAAATTCCACAGAATCTGGTGTTTAAAAAAATTGTGATGCATTGCACAAAGGAACTACCCAAAACCCATCTTCAAGTAGCTACAGTCTTTTTAGACTTTTGCAAAAGCTTAAGACCATCTGGAATGTTGTTTGCAAACAATATGTTTTACCTACATTTTTTACTTGACAAAATGTATGTTTGAAAATCTACCAATCATACTTGAGAATCTACAACTGCATTGTTAAAATTATTCTATGTGTGCAACTTACATAGGTTCTGGTATTCCAATAGCTCTGCACGTTAGAGTTAGTGGGATACGTTGGTCTCCAGTAACTGATTCAGGCTCTTCCACTATGGAAGGTGGAAAATCATCTAGAAGAGTACCTAAAAAATTATTCAAAAAATTAATCTAACATACTGGACAAGATACATAACATGGTGATTTGTGTATGTGCTTCGCGCTGCTGCTCAACCATGTTTCTGATTTATGTCTCTTTCATGGTCCCTCTTTCTTTTTTATTTGTCTATATAATATCTCCATCTCTTTCTCTTTGATTTTTCCAAGGTTCATAGTTTTCTTCTCTTCTCACTCCACACAAATCCTTATAAAATCATAAAATTAATTTACATAATTTGCTTTAAAAATGTCATTAAAAATTAAATATTAAAACTGCCCTTAAAGATAAAGACCAGTTATGGTCATGCGAATGCATTGTGAAAGTAACGTTGTGGAATCGATCAGAAAAGGTTGATCATCTAGCATATAAGTATTGGTGTTTACTGCAAGGTTCTGGAATCCTCAAAATGATTAAAAATTTGGCACAGTCTTGGTAAAGTTACAAACACTGTACACAGAAAGATGTATATGGGACTACACACACTTGCGTGACACATGCATTAAATCTATCAGGTCCAAATAGATATAATAATTTACCAAATATAAATCAATTAGAGTCTAGTAGGCGGTTTCTCGGTGAAATTTGTATCATCACGTATTAGTCAAAACATATTCTTCCATATTGCTATTTTAATGTTATCACTTTTCCTTAGTGCATAGAGACCATTTCAAGGGTATGTGTTATTTAAGAACTGTTCTATCATAGTGTTATTACAAAGTTGGCAGCATTTTCATGATAAATTATCATGCTTCTCCCCCTGTATTACTGTCATTTTGGCCTAGATCCAAATACAAGATAGGTGTTCTGCCTGGGTCAAACTGTACACTATGCAAAAGTTTTTAAAAATCTTCAAGCAATGAGAAGTTACTCATTTCTCAATAAATTCTTTTTTTTTCCTACACTAATGGCAGGTGGTGTACATATAGGTGTGAAGTTGTGAACATTGGCACTTTGCTTGCAGGAGACCTCATTACAGACTGAAGTTAATACTTATTTGTCCCTTAAATTGCAATAATGATCTTCGTCATTGCTTTGTTTTTCGTTCACATTCAGCCCTATTAATATATTCTCGTCAGGAAATCCCAATTATTTTGCACGTCGTGCTTGTTATTCCTATTTAGGTCCTTTATTCTTGCCAGATTCCTTTCAAATTTTGTAGGCATAATTATCTCAGATATCCAATTTAGGTCACCTACTTTTTCCTTTTTTTCTTCAAATTCACCTGTGCGTGACAATCCAGGCGCCATTATGTCCGTTTCTGGTCCGTTTTAAGGCCCCTCTTTCTTCCTTCCGGCTATCTCTACTATCCTGGTTCCTACAGACTTTTAACAAATTCCTATAGTCTATGAGATCTCCTTTCATCTGCGATGTTGGAACCTGATCTTCAAAATGCCATCTTCATCCTTGAAATTGAAATCCGAAAATCTCAAAAAAGTTCTTGAAAAATAGATCCCTATAGATCTAAAACTGCCATAACTTTCCTGTTCCAATTCCGCTTTGTCTCAATTCAGTTCTCACAGTATCTCTGTCTCATAATTGCACATAGCCACACTAAATTCCACGCTCCAATGGCTATGCAAAAGATAAATAGCGCTAGTCTGT
Source organism: Hemicentrotus pulcherrimus (assembly GCA_003118195.1). Taxonomy (NCBI): domain Eukaryota; kingdom Metazoa; phylum Echinodermata; class Echinoidea; order Camarodonta; family Strongylocentrotidae; genus Hemicentrotus; species Hemicentrotus pulcherrimus. The sequence goes on from BEXV01002414.1 coordinate 39,619, forward strand.
AGCGCCCTCTAAAGTTATGGGAATTTTTGGTAATCGTGTCCAGCAAAATCCGTACCCTTTTTTAAAATTTAAATACTTGAAGATATGCCTTTTCCAGCAAATAAAATATACACCCTATCGCTGACCAAATTTTAGAAAATTACCCGTCATAATTCACAATTTTAAACGAAAAATGCGAAATAGCTTCAACTTGCTCTAAATGACAATCCTTATACCTACGTCAATGAAAATTAGCAGCCGTATGTAGTGTCTTGACACTTGACCAACTCTAAAGGTTACTGGCGGGCAGCCTGGTAGTAGGTTCATGCTAGCACCAACCCTAATTCAGTAATGGTCATAATAGCCATGAACATTGTTTGCATATGTCTACAGCTGGAACAAACTTAACAATTTACAAAAAAAAACTTCAACAGAGTCTTAAATAATTCTGTGGTGCTTGCCTGTTTAATATTATCAGGCAAGCTGTTCAACAATTTGGTCGAATTTTTTTTTTTTTAAGAGCGAGAGCCATAATATTTTGTTTGAGTGCTTGGAGTTATAAGGAGGGATTTACCGTTTAGGCATTGATGATAGTATAAGGATCTTATAATTAATACGGGACTTAACTGGCAGCCAGTGCAATTGTGTAAGTATGGGTGTTATATATGTTCTCTGCATTTAGTTCTAGTGATTAGTCTGGCTGCTGAGTTTTGGATTCTTTGTAATTTATTGGTGTGAACATCAGGAAGAGAATATAGTAAACCGTCGCAAAAATCTTTGCGAGATATAACCAGGGCATGAACCAGCTGCTTAGTAGCTTCTTTAGTTAGGAATTGGCGGATCTTTCCAATTTTGTGCAGAGCAAACGAACTGGTTTTACAAACATTATTGATTTGAGCTTTCATTGTAAGATTTTTGTCTAGCTGCACGCCAAAATTTCTAGCAGCATCGACACATTTGATAATGGTATTGTCTTTATCTATGCCATCCATCTGGTTACTTAATTTTCATGAATTAAAGACATACCTTTCACATCTCTCTCAAACTAGCATATACTTTGTAAAGTGTGGCTTTAATGCTACAAGTGGCGACGAGGAATAAGTTGAAGTTATTAAGAATAGAATAACAGCAAGGAACTGCATTATTTTTTGTCAGTTGTAAAGGAATAGCGTGCAACAATGTCAGTTTTTTTATAGAGGTTGAGGTACAAGGAGTGGGTCAGTTCAACCCATATGGAGATCTGGCTCAGATTTCCCAGTCATGAACTCAGTGGCGTCAGTCTTTTGAACTCTATGTAACAGGGAAAGGGGTCTCGAACCTAAAAAAAAGAAAAAACTTTTGCTACATTCCACTGGACCTGAGGTGCAGGACATTTACTTTGCATTGTCGGAAGACACTTCAAATATACAGAAGGTACAACTTCGGTGGAAGGAGGGGAAAGAGAAAGTCAGCAGGATGAAAATGCTAAAGCAAAGGCGAAACTGAACAAGTATTTTGCGACAAAACTCAGATCCCCTATGAGTGCTACTTATTCAAGTGCATTAAAGCAGGAGGATAATGAGAACATTTAACAGTTTGTAACAAGACCTCGGCAGAAAGCGGCTATCCCAAGATCCCAAGATGTGGATGAAAATTTCTGGGATCAAGTCATCAAAAAGTGCAAGTCGTCCAAAATCCATGCTAAGTTATTCGAAAAGGGGCACAGTCTGACTCTTGATCAGTTATAGACAATTGCATCCACAACCTAAATTAAAGGGAGCCAGAAGGGGCAGATGAAAGCAGCAGGTGGACGAGAGCATGATCCAGGAGGTATCCATGCTGTGACAGCAAGTACGGATCCAACAGCCTACTCAAGGCGAGGCCGAGATGGTCAGCAACAAGAGGGAGGTGCTATGGGAATAAACAGCTATTATGTTTAAGATGGGCACTTCGCAAAAGACTCCAAATGCCTGGCGAATGACAAGACGTGTGAGAAGTACGAGAAAAGGGGAAGTACAACAAATTGTGGCAAAACAAAGGACTTCAACAACAACAGGTACTCTGAAAACAAGAACTTGGAAGGACATGTTAATAACGTCAATATAGACAGTGAGGATGAGAACAGATTTAATGAAGTGAACAAAGACAATGGTACTTGCAACCCTATGCAAGAGGGATAAGAGAAAGGATTGTAATTAAAAAAATCTAAATCAAAACTAAAGTGAAGCCAAGAATAAGAAAATTAAAATAAGAAGATACTAGATGGAATTTTGACTGCGCGCAGTCGAAAATGATGCCTCCGTCATAGAGCAATTTTACAAACCAAAACAGAAGAAATATTTCAAATTCAAGTTCAATTGTAATCCATTAACAGGTTTTCAGAATATCGTGATTACAAGCAATTTTTCATATACATATATGACCCTTTGATCTTTGACCTCATGACCCTAAAATCTACTCAGTTCATTGGCTCTGCAAGATGTCCGGAGTTAAATATTAATCCATCTGTCAGTTCTAATATAAATGCTTTCACAAGCTATTTTTTCACACATAATGAGCCAATGACCTTTGACCTTGACCTCATGACCCCAAAAATATACTCAGTTCATCGGCTCTGCAAGTAACATACATGACCTATGTTTGGCAGGAATCCATCAATCGGTTCTTGAGATAACGCGATAACAAGCTGTTTTTGCATACATAATGAGCCCTGTGACCTTTGACCTTGTACCCCAAAATCTAATCAGTTCATTGGCTCTGCAAGATACATACATGACCAAAGTTTGGCAGGATTCCATTGATCGGTTCTTGAGATAACGCGATCACGAGCTGTGACCCCAAAATCTAATCAGTTCATTGGCTCTGTGAGATACATACATGACCCAAGTTTGGCAGGAATCCGTCAATCGATTCTTGAGATAACTCGATCACGAGAACGGGACATACGGACGTACGGACGTACGGACAACCCGAAAATATAATGCCTCCGGCTACTTCGTAACGGAGGCATAAAAAACATCTCACCTAGCACTGTCAGGGTAGCACTACCCGTCGCCTCATAATCTTCACCATCAATAGCATTTTCTGCTCTGCATTCATATTCTCCGCTATCCACTTTCTTGACATTGTTGATCACTAGGCTTCCCTCAGTTTCATTGATGGTGTATTTGTCGCTGTTGGTCAACTGGTTCATAATAATAATAATAAGAGGGGGAGAGAAAGAGGCATAGACCTAAACAAAACTAATAATTAAAAGTTCTTCTAAAGCAAATTTCAGGACCATAGCTCCTCACAATGAGCTTTACAAAGTGCAATTAACAATTCAAAGTTATCAAATAGATACATTTTAAGGGCCTTTTTGAAAAATTTGACTAATCGATACTGGGAGAGCGTTCCACAGTTCAGGGCCTCCACATGCCAGTGCTCTGTCACCATAGAGTGTATAATATTGACCCTCTGTCGCCATTATATTGGACTGAATTAGACTGAACATACTCACACTCATCTGGGTCAATATTATATACCTTCTGGCGACAGAACTCATGGTACTGCAGCAGTACGGCTGAGAGTGCTTCTTCTTCATAGGGATTAATTTTCATCAGAATTGAATATTTTCACGCTCATCTGGGTCAAGATTCTATACTTTAAAACCACAACAAAATCCACATGAACAAAAAAGAGAAAAGGTCACATTTTTTTTCTCACAAATTTAGCATCAATGCAAACATGAATGCTCTTATTCTTTATGTTGATAACTGATATGAATGCAGTGTGCAGAGATGCGAAAAAAGCAACAGAAGTGTTAAGAATGTTGAGCAGCCTGCTTACCACTGATCCCTTGAAGGCCCATGTTATGGTTGGAGTAGGTCTTCCTTCAACATGGCAGGTGAACTTGGCAGAGTCATTCTGTACAACACTCAGTTTCCTTGTCAGAGGTGTGAAACTAGGTATACTAGTGGGGATAGCTACAGACATAATGGGGGAGAGACAGAAAAGTCATGTAAGAGATAACAATAAATACACAATGTTAGTAACAGAATACAATACTGGTATACAACTATCACTTGACTCCCAATTTATTTAATTTACTCACTTTTCTTGGTTTGTCCATTGAAGTCACTTCATTACAGTACCATAATGATCTAATCAAATAACCAAAATAAGAGTGCAAGGCTGACAATACAACTCCTCCCAGAAACACCCCCACCCCAACAAAAACCCTGCAATTAAAGTAGCATGAAAAGAACATCATGCATGCCTTAATTTCCTCCATATAAAGACATTTAATAATTGATGGCTGGTTGTTGTTTTACCCGACTGCTATGAAAGCATGTAAATGCTTGTCTGTAAGCAACTTGGGCAATGATGGCTTTAGTTGGTAATGAGGATTGATGGCTTAACAAAAGGGACAAGCGCATTGACTTGGATTGAACCAGGACCTCTCGGTTACGAGACCACTGCTCTACCACTGAGCCATCTAGTAGACTTTTAAGATTGTTTATCTGTCTCTTTCAATAAAAAGTGAATACAGCTCATTAACATACAGCTCATTAACATTAACAAATCCAGTCAATACCAAATCAACAAATTCTTCCATCGTGAACCATCAAATAGAATTGCCTAAAAGAGCAGAGAGATATTGAAAAAAATGACTGATTGATTCATCTGAAATCACTCGGGAGAAGTCTTAGACATGCCTTGTGAAAACTTGCAATATATTCTTGTTAAGAATGTGGGGCAGATTTCAAAGCAACCAAGGTAAACATGAATACTCACAAAATACATTGAGCACAACACTGGTGAGTTCCTCTTTGTATATGTTGGTAGCTATACACTGGAACACATTGCTGTCGGTTGTTTGTAGGTTTGTGATAGAAATGATTGCTAACTGGGGGTCTCCTGTCACCACTTCCCATCTTTCTGTATCTCTTTTGGCTGTCAAATTAGAAAGTAAATATTTCTCAACAACCGAAAGTAACTATTTAAAGGCCAAAATAGGTACAGTTTTGGTAAGCCTTCAAACAAATATTATGATATTTCTTTGATTTTAGATGATAATTAAAAAGATACTTGTAATACAATGCTGCCATCAAGTTTTTCCTCAAGGGGTCATCTCACAGGACGCAATGTCCCAGAGAGCCAGTATAGAAACAGTTGTGCTTCAAATACCAAAGCAGTTGATATATCTTTAAAATATAAAATTCACAAACAAATCTACAATGAAATCTTACCTGATTCTTTTCTTGAGAAACTTTCTACACGTAAACCAATGGGAATCTCAGCAAAATTTATTTATGCAGCCCGTTACCAGGGGGGCAATGGGCATCTTTTAAAAAACTATTGACCGGTAGGTGGGCATGGCTAAAATCATGACTCCAATTCCGACCAATCAGATGACTAGATTTATTCAACATACTAAAGAGAGGTATCTAAATATTTTGTTTGCCTCCGACCCCTTGGAAACGGTGCGAGATGCAGTTTGCGTGCAATTCACATGTATTGCATTGACTCTCGAGTACCGTACCCATTTATACTTAACGCTGTTTACCTTCATCAAAATCCCCTTGAAATATGGATATGGACGAAAACATACTTGATTATACTCCAGAAGGCTCCTCCATGGCATGGTTTTTGGTTCTTAATCTGACATTAGTCTAGATAAATGGTATATAACATCCAAAAAGCGAGTGAATATATTGTCCATGTAGCGTTCAAGTTTCCCGTAGCTGGTAGCTGTGCGTGCGTACTCTGTGCATGTACTATTGTGTGCAATACACTGACCTCTATATGCGTGCATCACAATCTAGCGCAGCTTGCTAGCCAGCGTAGCCCGGCACTCGAGCTAGCCGTGATTCGCGAAACGGACTGATCTGTTTCTCTCGGTTTATCAGGTCCTATACGACTTAATTTATCAAAAATGTAAATTAATCAGCCTAATCAAACATTATTGTAATGAATATCTGTACAATTCTATGTAAATTTGTCGCCTATTTTACTCCAAAAGAGTCTTTAGGTCAGCATGCAAAATGTCCTTTGCCTTCCCAGATCAGACACATACACGCTGAAGTGCCCTCAGAATATGCAATTATTTTTCGATTTTTATGCTCAAACGTGACGGAAAAAAATATAAAAATTAAACAAACATTTGTAGAAAGTATCATTTATTCAGTGTATCTCATTCAAAATACCAAAAAAGAGGAAATGTCACCACTGGCGGTAAATATACAAACAACGTTAACCCATATCTGAAAATTGCAATGGGTATCCAACAATGTCCCGAATGTGTGATGTAGGTTGTTCATATTGTTACGTCATCGTTTCGCATGTAAAATAACGCTGTCGATTCACTTAGCGAGTGGGTTCAGGTAAGGGTGGCAAAATTGCATTTAATTTATTCCTCACAACAGTGAGGGCTTCAAAAGTACTTTGCTCATTTTGTTAATGTTCTCAGCAATCTGTAGAGGTGTAATTTGCCCATTTTCCACATTTCAATGAACCATCTCTTTAAAGGTAATACAAAGTTTTGGTATGGGGTCATGAATTTGGTCCAAATGAACACATTGGTAGCATAAGCGATCCTAAAATAATCAGTGATCATTGTTGCGGTTGAATTCGAGTTTTAAGTTATGAAATTGTAAATAAAAATGTATGGCTCCCTCTCAAGGTCAAGATATTAATTGAGTTGTAAAACAATGTTTCTTGACTAAAATTGACCAATTAGCTATCTCTGTTTGGACATCTATATCACAACTACATATTCTGAGATTTTCATGGTCGCAGCCACCATTGTACAGTCGTAGGCGCTATTTGAAATATATCAAAATTTACAGGGAGCACTGGTAAATATATATATTTATTTTTTTCTCAAAAGCAAAAGTGTTTTAGGGGCTAAATTTTCTAGTGCTTATAATACACTGACAGGGGCATCCAAATATACCAAAATTTTAAAGAATCACTATTCACCTAATTTTAAAAATTTCCCCAAAATGTATTTTACCTTTAATTATTGTGGTCAAATGTATAAATTTGACGATCTTTTAATCCATGACATTCGTGGCAAATTCGCAAATTTGATATATTTTTGTCTTCTTATATTTTGTTATTTCTAGTTGGAAAATTGACAGCAGAGTAAAATATCTTACAAACCTTTTATTACAAAAATATCCATTTTCACCTTTTCCAATTCAAAACTTTTCTCAAGGTGGAAAAGAAACCCCTCCCACACATATTCTGGGTGTTTGATATTTATGCAATGTTTTATCTATAAATTTGCTTTCAGAATGAAAAAAACATTTATTCATCATAATTATCGCTGTAAGGATCAAGATACAAGAAGCCACATTTAGTTTTTGTTTTGAGGATACCGTAGATTGACTGGAATTGTTGTACAAACGTAGCTAGGCTTATCAAATGAAAACTACAGATATGATATGATGTGGGCACGGATTCAAGGAAGGAAAACTTCATTTTACCTACTGAACTACTACTACCAGTGCTACTTTGTACATTCCGAAGTATGGAAAATTTACAATGTCAAAACATAATAGCATTGTCTCTCCATAGAATTATAATGTAACTAGCATTTTCAATATTTATACCGGGGTTTTCTCTACCTGATTAAATGCTATCAAAATATGACATGTATATTGAATAACTTTGAAATAAAATGAAATTATTATCCGGACATATATCACATACCTGATTGATCACATATTATATAAATAAAATTGAAATTGAGATTATTGGAAATTGAGGTCCAACTGAGTGCAGAAGACTGTTAAAAAACACAGCATACAGACAAATAAAGAGAGTAACAGATCAAGAATAACAATGAAAAAAAAATGAGAGGAAAGACCAAATGTAAGCCAATATAAACATTAAGTACACATTAAAATTTACATTAGAAGGTTCACAAGTTTAATCATATACCATGTAATAATACCATGGTTTTTATTAACCTAATTAAATGTTATCAAAATATTGCATTAAACAAATTTGAAATAAGATGGAATCATGTTTCGGACTTATATCGTGTACGAGATTGTACACATAATTTATAAATATAAATTAGGTGATACGTATGCTCATGTGTAACATAATGAAGAACATATTTTTACGATATCATCTTTTGTTTACTACTCCCATCTATGGTCTGTCCACAAGTCTAGTTTCAACTGTGTAGGGCAGAGGGAGAAAGAGCAAGAGAATAAGAAGGGAGGCAAGGCAAGAGAGAGAGAGAGAGAGATGGAGAGGGTGAAAGAGTAGAGAGAGAGAGATGGAAAGATGCAGAGACAGACCAAAAAAGGAGAGGGGCAGAACAAGACTAGGTGAAGGGAGACAGAGCAAGAGAGAAAAGAGAGAGAGGGGAGAGATGCAATTGAGAAAAATGCCTTCAATATTTCTAGCATAAATAGCTAGGCTCTTAAATTACGATCATGACAGTGTGCCGAAACTGCCGATGATGATATAATGATAA